>JAYKKM010000244.1:1520000-1682500 GCA_035772405.1 Chrysogorgia sp. JL179-B06
CATAGAACCATAGAACTATAGAACCATAGAACCCTAGAACCCTAGAACCCTAGAACCACAGAACCTTAGAACCCTAGAACCATAGAACCCTAGAACCATTGAACCATAGAACCCTAGAACCATAGAACCATAGAACCCTAGAACCCTAGAACCATAGAACCCTAGAACCCTAGAACCCTAGAACTTAGAACCATAGAACCCTAGAACCCTAGAACCATAGAACCCTAGAACCATAGAACCACAGAACCTTAGAACCCTAGAACCATAGAACCCTAGAACCATAGAACCATAGAACTCTAGAACCATAGAACCCTAGAACCATAGAACCATAGAACCATAGAACCATAGAACCATAGAACCATAGAACCCTAGAACTATAGAACCATAGAACCATAGAACTATAGAACCATAGAACCCTAGAACCATAGAACCCTAGAACTATAGAACCCTAGAACCCTAGAACCATAGAACCATAGACCATAGAACCATAGAACCCTAGAACCATAGAACCCTAGAACCCTAGAACCATAGAACCATAGAACCATATAACCCTAGAACCATAGAACCATAGAACCATAGAACTATACAACCATAGAACCATAGAACTCTAGAACCCTAGAACCCTAGAACCATAGAACCATAGAACCCTAGAACCACAGAACCTTAGAACCATAGAACCATAGAACCCTAGAACCATAGAACAATAGAACCCTAGAACCATATAACTCTAGAACCATAGAACCATAGAACCATAGAACCATAGAACCCTAGAACCATAGAACCCTAGAACCCTAGAACCATAGAACCATAGAACCATATAACCCTAGAACCATAGAACCATAGAACCATAGAACCATAGAACTATACAACCATAGAACCATAGAACTCTAGAACCCTAGAACCCTAGAACCATAGAACCATAGAACCCTAGAACCACAGAACTTTAGAACCATAGAACCATAGAACCCTAGAACCATAGAACCATAGAACCCTAGAACCATAGAACTCTAGAACCATAGAACCATAGAACCATAGAACTATAGAACCATAGAACCATAGAACCCTAGAGCCCTAGAACCATAGAACCATAGAACCACAGAACCTTAGAACCCTAGAACCCTAGAACCCTAGAACCCTAGAACCACAGAACCTTAGAACCATCGAACCCTAGAACCATAGAACCATAGAACCATAGAACCATAGAACTCTAGAACTCTAGAACCATAGAACCATAGTAGAACCCTAGAACCATAGAACCATAGAACCCTAGAACCCTAGAACCATAGAACCCTAGAACCCTAGAACCCTAGAACTTAGAACCATAGAACCATAGAACCCTAGAACCATAGAACCACAGAACCTTAGAACCCTAGAACCCTAGAACCCTAGAACCATAGAACCACAGAACCTTAGAACCCTAGAACCATAGAACCCTAGAACCATAGAACCATAGAACTCTAGAACCATAGAACCCTAGAACCATACAACCATAGAACCATAGAACCATAGAACCATAGAACCATAGAACCCTAGAACTATAGAACCATAGAACCATAGAACTATAGAACCATAGAACCCTAGAACCATAGAACCCTAGAACTATAGAACCCTAGAACCCTAGAACCATAGAACCATAGAACCATAGAACCCTAGAACCATAGAACCCTAGAACCCTAGAACCATAGAACCATAGAACCATATAACCCTAGAACCATAGAACCATAGAACCATAGAACTATACAACCATAGAACCATAGAACTCTAGAACCCTAGAACCCTAGAACCATAGAACCATAGAACCCTAGAACCACAGAACCTTAGAACCATAGAACCATAGAACCCTAGAACCATAGAACCATAGAACCCTAGAACCATATAACTCTAGAACCATAGAACCATAGAACCATAGAACCATAGAACCCTAGAACCATAGAACCCTAGAACCCTAGAACCATAGAACCATAGAACCATATAACCCTAGAACCATAGAACCATAGAACCATAGAACTATACAACCATAGAACCATAGAACTCTAGAACCCTAGAACCCTAGAACCATAGAACCATAGAACCCTAGAACCACAGAACCTTAGAACCATAGAACCATAGAACCCTAGAACCATAGAACCATAGAACCCTAGAACCATAGAACTCTAGAACCATAGAACCATAGAACCATAGAACTATAGAACCATAGAACCATAGAACCCTAGAACCCTAGAACCATAGAACCATAGAACCATAGAACCATAGAACCCTAGAACCATAGAACCATAGAACCCTAGAACCCTAGAACCATAGAACCCTAGAACCCTAGAACCATAAAACCATAGAACCATAGAACCATAGAACCATAGAACCATAGAACTATACAACCATAGAACCATAGAACCATAGAACTCTAGAACCCTAGAACCCTAGAACCATAGAACCCTAGAACCACAGAACCTTAGAACCCTAGAACCATAGAACCCTAGAACCATAGAACCCTAGAACCATAGAACCACAGAACCTTAGAACCCTAGAACCACAGAACCTTAGAACCCTAGAACCATAGAACCCTAGAACCATAGAACCATAGAACCATAGAACCATAGAACCATAGAACCATAGAACCCTAGAACTATAGAACCATAGAACCATAGAACCATAGAACTATAGAACCATAGAACCATAGAACCATAGAACCCTAGAACCATCGAACCCTAGAACCATAGAACCATAGAACCATAGAACTCTAGAACTCTAGAACCATAGAACCATAGTAGAACCCTAGAACCCTAGAACCATAAAACCATAGAACCATAGAACCATAGAACCATAGAACCATAGAACTATACAACCATAGAACCATAGAACCATAGAACTCTAGAACCCTAGAACCCTAGAACCATAGAACCCTAGAACCACAGAACCTTAGAACCCTAGAACCATAGAACCACAGAACCTTAGAACCCTAGAACCACAGAACCTTAGAACCCTAGAACCATAGAACCCTAGAACCATAGAACCATAGAACCATAGAACCATAGAACCATAGAACCATAGAACCCTAGAACTATAGAACCATAGAACCATAGAACCATAGAACTATAGAACCATAGAACCCTAGAACCATAGAACCATAGAACCATAGAACTCTAGAACTCTAGAACCAAACCATAGAAGCCTAGAACCCTAGAACCATAGAACCCTAGAACCCTAGAACCCTAGAACCCTAGAACCCTAGAACTTAGAACCATAGAACCATAGAACCCTAGAACCATAGAACCACAGAACCTTAGAACCCTAGAACCATAGAACCACAGAACCTTAGAACCCTAGAACCCTAGAACCACAGAACCTTAGCACCATCGAACCCTAGAACCATAGAACCATAGAACCATAGAACCATATAACTCTAGAACCATAGAACCATAGTAGAACCCTAGAACCATAGAACCATAGAACCCTAGAACCATAGAACCATATAACCCTAGAACTATAGAACCATAGAACCATAGAACCATAGAACCATAGAACTATAGAACCATAGAACCCTAGAACCATAGAACCATAGAACCATAGAACCCTAGAACCATAGAACCACAGAACCTTAGAACCCTAGAACCATAGAACCCTAGAACTATAGAACCATAGAACTCTAGAACTCTAGAACCATAGAACCATAGAACCATAGAACCATAGAACCATAGAACCCTAGAACTATAGAACCATAGAACCATAGAACCATAGAACTATAGAACCATAGAACCCTAGAACCATAGAACCCTAGAACCATAGAACCATAGAACCCTAGAACCCTAGAACCATAGAACTATAGAACCATAGAACCATAGAACCCTAGAACCATAGAACCATAGAACCCTAGAACCATAGAACCACAGAACCATAGAACCATAGAACTCTAGAACCATAGAACCATAGAACCATAGAACTATAGAACCATAGAACCCTAGAACCATAGAACCCTAGAACTATAGACGACTTTCATAATGGCTGCCATTTTAAATATTCTTTTATGTGCATATAAATTAGTCTTTACTCTACTAACTGTGGTCTTTACAACCTCGTTACGAAGCAAAATTCTTTTGAATTGCTGACATGCAAACGAGGCCATAAAGGCTAATTTAGATGCACATAAAGGAATATTTAAAATATTTAAATTAGCAAGCCATTATGAAAGTCGTCTATAGAACCCTAGAACCATAGAACTATAGAACTATAGAACCATAGAACCATTGTTTACAGTGTAGCAGCATATTAATTACCTAGCTATATGGTTCTAGTTTCTATAGGGACTGGTAACTAATTATGATAATATATTTGGAGCCCTCGTAACATGAAATTATAACCTGACGATCTCTCGAAGGTTTATTCCCTCCGACATTTTGACTGAACTGAGATCGGATTTCATCGGAGCGCGTTGGATTTCATCGGAGCTAATAGCAGCCAATCGATAGCCAATAGCGTGGCGACTTTTATAGGTAGCTTAGCAACGACTGCGGAGAAAGAAAGGCGAAGGTTGTCTGAATATTTTGATACTAATTTGAGCATAATTGGAGCAATACTACGGGAATAAACGGAATTTCTAAACATAAACGTTGGACGAAAAGCTGTAATGTCGTGTGCTCGCGCTATTTACGTCAGATGCTGGCTTTAACTGCTTGAATAACTTTTTAAATCGAGAATGCAGAGCGGTTTCTTCATGTATAAAGAATCGAGATGGCGGAACACTTGGACACATTACTCAATTACCTATAACTAAGACAGAATTTGGTCGATATCAAAACATTGGCGAGAAATCATGGCTTTAATCGTTTTCCTCACGGAGATCTCAGATATTTTGGTAAGGTTTAAACTATGATATTGTGCTTATATTATTTGCGAAAAGCAGAGCGAGTATTACTTCTATTGACCATGTGTGCATAGGCAGCCCAAATGTAAAGATTAATTGCTTATATGGTTCATTAAAGTATTGAACTTGTAATAAAAGCTGTTGCTGCCGAAATTCGATTGAGATCAAAACTCGTCCCGCTCCCCTCATTGCCGACTTCGCGCGACATGCTGACGACAACTTTGTTATAAATAATGACAAGGTTGGCAAGTAAATTCACTGTTGACAACTAAACACCTCATCAAATAGTTAAATAGTTTGAAAACAACGAGTAGAACAACCACGTAAATAACAACACTTTGAAAACCAATAATTTTACCACATAGTCACAAACTACTATGTTTCAAAACTGTCCGGAAAGACTAGAAAAGACCGAAAGTTTGCAGTATTTTGCCCAACTTTTAGCCTGTCCCGATGCGGGATGCCCAGTGCCTGCTACTGGTCACTTTCTTTAAATCTAAAATAGCAAGCTCATTGGCTAGCACGAATGCAAAAATCGTGACTCTCGTGACAGTGAAAGGGGCAACCGGGGGGGTTAAATGGTAAGCGATAACAATTTTGTCGGAGCCAGTGAAACAAAATAATACATTGTTTTGTCAAAAAAAATAAATTACGAAAGCTTGCACGCTGTTGAACACTAGACAAAAACGATGTAGACAAAAAGAAAACTGTAAAATGGATTTTAGTGCGGTGAGTATACAGACTTTAAATTAATATACGTTTCTTATTATGGAACGTGAATAGTTTTCAAGAATGTTTTCCAAACCTTTTCAAAACAATTGACTGGCGACATAATATTTATATTTATATTTAGCGACTGTCGAGTGGCCATTGTGTACAGAGATTCAAAAAACAAAACAAAATAACAAATATACGAACTTTAAACCAAGTAAAAGAAACGTCCATTAGTAACAAAATAATTTCGGTTCCTGGCTTTCCAGCAGTGCATTCTGTTCGTCAGGAAAATGTAATTGATAAGATAATTTAAGCTATCTTTTATATTCATTTTCTCACGCACGAAGCCGTAAGAAAGATACTTTAAAAAAGACTAGTTTTCGAGAGAAAAAAACCTAGAATATATTTATACTCACCGCACTAAAACCCTTTAACAGTTTTCTTTTTGTCTACATCGTTTTTGTCTAGTGTTCAACAGCGTATTTACGCTTAAATGTGACCAAGCAAGCTTTCGTAATTTTTTTTTTTGACAAAACAATGTATTATTTTGTTTCACTGGCTCCGACAAAATTGTTATCGCTTACCATTTAACCCCCCCGGTTGCCCCTTTCACTGTCACGAGAGTCACGATTTTTGCATTCGTGCTAGCCAATGAGCTTGCTATTTTAGATTTAAAGAAAGTGACCAGTAGCAGGCAATGGGCATCCCGCATCGGGACAGGCTAAAAGTTGGGCAAAATACTGCAAACTTTCGGTCTTTTCTAGTCTTTCCGGACAGTTTTGAAACATAGTAGTTTGTGACTATGTGGTAAAATTATTGGTTTTCAAAGTGTTGTTATTTACGTGGTTGTTCTACTCGTTGTTTTCAAACTATTTGACTATTTGTTGAGGTGTTTAGTTGTCAACAGTGAATTTACTTGCCAACCTTGTCATTATTTATAACAAAGTTGTCGTCAGCATGTCGCGCGAAGTCGGCAATGAGGGGAGCGCGGCGAGTTTTGATCTCAATCGAATTTCGGCAGCAATAAGCTTTTATATACAAGTTCAATACTTTAGTGAACCGTATAAGCAATTAATCTTTACATTTGGGCTGCCTATGATGTGTGTTGTTAAAATGGCTCACTTGAATGACTCGATATTGGAAGTAAGACAGATTCTGCCCAACAAAACGCAGGAAATTATTTATTCATGAATAATTAATTTTGCAATACATAAAACATAGGCAAAAGGTCACCATTTTGAGAGCAAATTTCGCGCATGCGTAGTTCCGATGTCCATAATTTCTGGCCATGGAATGGATATCACGCTATGGATTGATGCAAACTCTACATTCAGATCAAGGACATGACTTTGAGAGATGCTGGGCATTCAGAAGACCAAAACGACTCCCTATCATTCCCAAAAGATGGTCTAGTGGAGTGACTTAATCGGACGTTAAAGAACATGTTGGCTAAATTGGTGAATGATAATCAAGATAATTGGGCCCCAGACCTTGATGGCCTGTAGGACAGCCGTACAATCTTCTACAGGCGTACACATGAAGTACCCATTTATTCGCCCATTTGTACAAATGTTTAAAAATGATCCTATTTTATGTAAAACCATATAATTATTTATAGAAAAACTAAAGTGGACTGACAAAATGGTGGAAATATAGAATAGTTACTCTAAAATTATCAAAACTGCACTATATAGAAAAGTGAATGACAAACGTTTAAGAACAATAAAAACCTGAAAACGTTGTATAAAATGAATGAGAAAATTGATCCTAGCCATGACTTGTAGTGATCTACACGTGGTCACCCGTGGGTTCTTTCTCGTTAGCTCATTGAAGCTTCAACATTTGTGTCCGTAGCAAAATCTGCTGTTGTTCGTTTTTGGATCGCCGTCCATCATTAGGTCTTGCGGCGATCGAGCTGTCAAACATTCGATACGGAGTTGGTTCCCCTATACCTGACATACCGGAAATAGCTATGACGTCATATATATGTCGGTCGAAGGGTATAAATGTTGAAAATTATAGAGATTGATAGTATTAGTTATCAAATAGTTATCAAAATTGGTTCAACAAGGTCACATTGATTGCTATCACCATAAAGGTTAATAGTTGTAATGTGCCTTGCAAAGTAGCTATATAATAAAGTCATCCATTTATTAGGTACCATCGAGTACTCATCATTGATCAATAAATATCTCCTTTCTTTTGATCGATTCGCAGTTTTTGGCGTCACTACAAACAGACTCACTAAAGTAGCTGTACTATGTTTTTCAACTTATCAGGAAGCCATTGTCTGACATTACCAACGGCTTTATTCGTGAAAAAAAGGGATTGTCAGATTTCTCCACATCATTAATCAGTGGTTCCACCTATATTACCAATTTACCCTTACCAGGTTTCGTTTTATAATACCATATTCTTCCTATGTTTCTTATCAATGTCCAATGGATAGGCTTCATCCTCCTGGAACACTCTACCGATCAATTCAGGGGCATTAATACAACATCCTTCTTCTTAGGCTCAATATATAGACAATATATGGCTCTCCCTTGATCAATCCAAGCTTTTTAACTATATGGGACTCGCTTATTACATATTAACCCTATACTAAGTGGTCACCCTGTATTAAGTGGTCATCCTGTATTAAGTGGTCATCCTATATTAAGTGGTCACCCTACATTAAGTGGTCACCCTATATTAAGTAGTCACGCTACATTAAATGGTCACCCTATATTAAGTAGTCACCCTACATTAAATGGTCACCCTACATTAAATGGTCACGCTATATTAAGTAGTCACGCTACATTAAATGGTCACCCTACATTAAATGGTCACCCTATATTAAGTAGTCACCCTACATTAAATGGTCACCCTATATTAAGTAGTTACCCTACATTAAATGGTCACCCTACATTAAGTAGTCACCCTATATTAAGTAGTCACGCTATATTAAGTAGTCACGCTACATTAAGTAGTCACCCTATATTAAGTAGTCACCCTATATTAAGTAGTCACCCTATATTAAGTAGTCACCCTATATTAAGTAGTTACCCTATATTAAATGGTCGCCCTACATTAAATGGTCACCCTATATTAAGTAGTTACCCTACATTAAATGGTCGCCCTACATTAAGTTGTCATCCTACATTAAGTAGTCACGCTGTATTAAGTAGTCATCCTATATTAAGTAGTTACCTTACATTAAGTAGTCACCTTATATTAAGTAGTCACGCTATATTAAGTAGTCATCCTATATTAAGTAGTCACCCTATATTAAGTTGTCATCCTATATTAAGTAGTCATCCTGTATTAAGTGGTCATCCTATATTAAGTAGTCACCCTATATTAAGTAGTCATCCTATATTAAGTAGTCATCCTATATTAAGTAGTCATCCTATATTAAGTAGTCATCCTATATTAAGTTGTCATCCTATATTAAGTAGTCATCCTATATTAAGTAATCATCCTATATTAAGTAGTCATCCTATATTAAGTAGTCATCCTATATTAAGTAGTCATCCTATATTAAGTAGTCATCCTATATTAAGTAGTCATCCTATATTAAGTAGTCACCCTATATTAAGTAGTCATCCTATATTAAGTAGTCACCCTATATTAAGTAGTCATCCTATATTAAGTAGTCATCCTATATTAAGTTGTCATCCTATATTAAGTTGTCATCCTATATTAAGTAGTCATCCTATATTAAGTAGTCACGCTATATTAAGTAGTCATCCTATATTAAGTAGTCATCCTATATTAAGTAGTCATCCTATATTAAGTAGTCATCCTATATTAAGTAGTCACCCTATATTAAGTTGTCATCCTATATTAAGTAGTCATCCTATATTAAGTAGTCATCCTATATTAAGTGGTCATCCTATATTAAGTAGTTACCCTATATTAAGTAGTCATCCTATATTAAGTGGTCATCCTATATTAAGTAGTTACCCTATATTAAGTAGTTACCCTATATTAAGTGGTCATCCTATATTAAGTAGTCATCCTATATTAAGTAGTCATCCTATATTAAGTGGTCATCCTATATTAAGTAGTTACCCTATATTAAGTAGTCACGCTATATTAAGTAGTCATCCTATATTAAGTAGTCATCCTATATTAAGTTGTCACCCTATATTAAGTAGTCATCCTATATTAAGTAGTCATCCTATATTAAGTAGTCATCCTATATTAAGTGGTCATCCTATATTAAGTAGTTACCCTATATTAAGTAGTCATCCTATATTAAGTAGTCATCCTATATTAAGTAGTCATCCTATATTAAGTAGTCACGCTATATTAAGTAGTCATCCTATATTAAGTAGTCACCCTATATTAAGTGGTCATCCTGTAAGTAGTCACGCTGTATTAAGTAGTCACGCTGTATTAAGTGGTCACCCTATATTAAGTAGTCACGCTGTATTAAGTAGTCACCCTATATTAAGTGGTCATCCTATATTAAGTAGTCACGCTGTATTAAGTGGTCACCCTATATTGAGTGGTCATCCTATATTAAGTAGTCATCCTATATTAAGTAGTCATCCTATATTAAGTAGTCACCCTACATTAAATGGTCACCCTACATTAAATGGTCACCCTATATTAAGTAGTCACCCTACATTAAATGGTCACCCTATATTAAGTAGTCACCCTATATTAAGTGGTCACCCTACATTAAATGGTCACCCTATATTAAGTTGTCACCTTATATTAAGTAGTCACGCTGTATTAAGTAGTCACGCTGTATTAAGTGGTCATCCTATATTAAGTCGTTATTCTATATTAAGTGGTCACCTGGGTGGTCCATATTTTATCTTTTTTTTATTTTGTATAGTCTCACCCTCTTAAATGGTTCCAATTGGGTTAAAAATGCTGGGTATAAAATTGTATTAAAAACTATTGACATTTAGGGGTAGCTCAAGGACCCTGAAATTTTTTATATGTAATGGTTTCCAAGATATATGGCTCCAAACTTGTTTAACCAATAAGAATTTTAAGAACTTTGGAGTCCAGCTACATCTCGGAAACCATATATTTTTGGCTATAAGTTTGTCTTAAAGTCAAATAGGAAACCAGGTCTAAACTACTCACTAATGGACAATTAGACCAATCCGACACTCCCCTGTGGACTTATAGCACATTGGACAATTTGGCTGATTTTTCTCATAGGGATACTATAGTAAAAATTGCAGGGTCGTTGGTGAAGAAACTATTTCTCAGCTTCTTCTGGCCTCAGTTTTCTAACGTAGCCCTTTTTTAGGTCGATATCGATAGTTCGCTGGTATACTCTACGGCCAAATCCGGGTCTCTCGCGAGTATTCTTTCGAGGGATCGAAGTTCGCTCTTGGAGGCGGGACGGTTGTTCTGCTGAATCTCGTAGCTGGGTCCTTCCATAGGAGGCCGGTTTGGTTGAGGTTGCCTACCTTTTTCGTCGTCACTAGCTTCCAGGATTTTAATGGCAGTTCGGTTCTCGGTGGAGAATAATGATGATGAATTTTATTTTCAGTAGGTATATACATCTTTACACAATGGTATTCCGCTAGATGGCTTTCTTCTAACTAATACTAATAAGTAATAACACGAAATTACTAAGTAACATTAAATAATCGTACAACCTATTTATCGGGTACATGTGCAGACTAAATTATGTATACAATTTCGACAGTGAAGCTCCTCTAAATACGATACTTTAAAATTTAAGTCCAAAAAATGCGTTTTAGTTTTTAAAGGATTGTAAAGATATATTATCTACATCTTTCATATTATTTGGAAGAGAATTAAACAACATAGCTCCACCATATGATATTTTAGTTTTGGAAATCTCACTAAATATACCTTTGGAAGAATAAGATCTATTAAAGATGATCTTGTTCTACCAGAATGTGTTTCTTTGATAAACTGGAATAAATCCAATAAATTAGATGGATCTTTGTTCTTTAATACATTAAATACTATAAGAAACTTTCTCATTTTTATTAGATTCATTATCGAAATCCAGAGTTTTTGAAATAAGACAACAGGGAGTATCAATACCGGTCTGTAAAATTATCCTTGCTGCTGTTTGTGCAATTTCAATAGATCATTAAAACTGTCGATGCATTTCCCCATATATAGTACAACAATACAATAAATGAGGGTTAAAGACTATGGCATTTTTAAATATAGCGGGAACAGAGCAGGAAATACTAAATCATCAATCCTACTTAGGATATGTCCTCGTTACGCAAGACGTGTCCGCCATCGCAGGCCCAAATTTGCATAACCTTATCGTCATTGAACCGACTCGACCCGTGAAACCTACGCTCCACCAGAATTTTCTGAATTTTTGCGTTCTTAATACACAGCCATTAAATAACAAGTCTGCTGATTTTAATTATAGGTTGTATGTGATTCTAAATCTGACATTAGCACTTAGCGAAACATGGTTTACGGATAAAGAATCTGCTTCGAAAGCCATGCATGTGCACCCCGGGTATATTATTTCGGAACAATCTATCTATTTGCAAAGTAGCAACAGCACTGCTAGTACTAATAATATATACATATGTAATATAATAATATAATATAATATAATATAAATAATATAATAACACTAATTTGGCTTCCTGTGGAATATTTAATTTGGGCGGGTAAGAAAAATCTAGCCGCATGCTTAGCCTTATGACTGTTTGATGTTCTTGAAGCAGAAGTCACACTATATGTATAGACCAGCAAAATTATTCGTTTTTAGTCGCAAAGATGTTATGCATCTTAAACATGTTATGCATCTTAAACACAGAAATGCCAGAATTCAACTCACAAATATCGTGCTCTTCCTTGGAGCCTTTTCCTTCGCTATTCCCTGAGCCTCACAAACGTACACAATTAATCGTCGCTCATTTATTTATTTATTTATTTATTAAAAATTCTTTTTACACGGTAGCCTATTCAGTGTTAACATTAAAACTATATACATCACTGATTTTAAAAGGGCCGTGCATAATACAAAACAATTAAACATTTAAAATACAATATACCATTATTAGGTTATTTCAAGTCGCCTTTTAAAAGTATTAACTGATAGCTTATTGAAATCGTCAGTTATATCATGAGGTAATTCGTTCCACGATTTTGCCGCTCTATATGAAAAGCTTCTTTTTAGGAAATTAGTCCTTGGTTTTGGTAGTGCAAATTTAGTGTTATTACTTCTCAGACCGTAGTAATTGTTTTCACACTCAGTAAATAATTCGGTTAGATAACTCGGCGCTTGTCCGGTTATAGCTTTAAATGTCATAATTGTTTCCCTCTTTTTTAAATCAACCTCAATTGGTAACCAATTGAGGTCTTGCAAAATTTGAGTGGAACGAATATCGTATGTGCTTGAAGTTATCACACGCGCAGCTCTCCTTTGTAGTTTTGATAGCTTATTAGTTATGGTACAAGATCCATCGTTCCAAATTGTCGAGCAATAGTTAAAGTAAGGCAAAACAAATGCATTGTACATATTTATCAATGTATGCCTAGGAACAAATGATCTTGCTCTTTTCAAGAGAGCAATATTGATTGAGATCTTTTTACATTGTGCATCGTTGTGTTTGTCCCACTTTAACTGCTCATCAAGAATCATGCCAAGTGACTTTTTATAGTAGACACGTTTGAGATGTCTACCTTCTAGTGTCAGTACTGGACTATTCTCGATTGAAGCAAGACGAGATCTCGAGCCAATAAGCATAAACTCGGTTTTCTTTTCATTTAAAGTAAGTTTATTAGCTGTTAGCCATTGGTGAACATTTCCAAGTTCTTCGTCCTGTCCTTCGCAGGTAAGATTTGTATCGTAGGCAAATAGTGTTGGTTTTGGCACTTTTAAGCTATTTGGAAGGTCATTGATGTATAAAAGAAAAAGGATGGGGCCAAGATTAGAACCCTGTGGTACCCCACATTTGATATTTTTTGCAGACGACATCCTACCATTGATTGAACAAATCTGCTTTCTATCCTTGAGATAAGACTTAAACCATCCAAGGCTATTCCCTTGGATGCCATATTTTTCTAGTTTAGCCAATAGTATTGTGTGATCAACGGTGTCAAAAGTCTTTTTAAGATCTAGGAATAAGACTCCGGTAAACAGGCCTTTATCCATATTGTACAACCATTCATTTGTGGAGCTAAGCAGAGTAGTTTCCGTAGAATGTTGAGAACTGAAGCCAGACTGCTGCTCCACAAGAATGCCGTTTATTGTCATAAAGGATTTTAACTGCTGGTACACCAATTTCTCAAAGATTTTTGCAACAACGGAAATTACAGAAATTGGTCTATAATTTCCGCAGTCATCCTTATTCCCTTCCTTGAAGACTGGTGTTACTTTAGCTAACTTCCAGTCGTCAGGGAATATAGCAGTTTGAAGAGATAAATTGAAAATGTTGACCAATGGCCCCGCAATGTTGTGGGCTGCATCTTTTAACAGCCTTGCACTAATCCCATCTACTGTAGTCCTGGTGATTTTTTAGATTGTATGAAATTTAGTGCACCTATTACATCTTCTATGGTAATAAAGTTAAATTTAAGACATTGTCGTGGGTGGGGGTCACAAAGCTAAGCGGATCAATGTCACTGTCCTTAATTCCTTCGGCCAACCTACAGCCTATAGTCGAAAAATATTCGTTAACGCCATCTGCCATTTTCTCATCATTTGTTTCAGTCTTGCCTTCAATATTAATTTGCTTGATCTGAGTAGTCTTAGATTTTTTATTCAATAATTCATTTATAGTCTGCCAGCTTTCCTTACTATTGTTAGAATTACTCAATTTATCTTTAAAGTAGTTCTCTTTTGTAGTTCTTATAAGGTTAGTTACCTTATTTTTGCATTTTTTATAGGCTGCATCATAATATGTTGATCTTAATCGAATAGCTTGCCTTTTCAAATAATCTCTATGATAACTTTGTTGCTTAATCTCGCTTGTAATCCATGGTTTGTGTTTGCTTTTAACACGCCTTTGTTTAACTGGCGCGTGTTTATCCGCAATGCTGAGAAATTTTGTCTTGAAATCTGTCCATAACTCATTCGGATTATTAGAAGTAATCGGGTACGAGTTAAAAATTTCATTCAAGTCATAATTAAACGCATTCACATTGTATTTTTTGTATTGCCTAGTTAGAACAACTTTAGGTGTCTCTTTAGGGAGGCTGAGCTTCCGGCATAAATATACAAGACTGTGGTCACTGATCCCAAGCGGTATGACTCCTGTTTCTAATGTTTTATTATCCCCAATATGGGTTAATATAACATCAATTAAGGTGGACGTAGTTGGGGTAACTCTCGTCGGAGTTTTTATATGCTGTTGTAATTGGAAAATATCCATTATGTCAAGTAATTTGGATGTAACTTGGCTTCTTGTCCGCTCTAGGAAGTTGCAGTTGAAATCACCAGTTAAGATAATTTCCTTATTTTCGTCATCAACTTGTTTTAAAAATTGTTCGAAATTTTAAAACAACCATAATATATATTCTTACGAATTGGCATGTGATGAACAACTAGTTCAAAAACTCTAAATTATCATTGGTGTACTGCGGAATGTGTAGGGAGGTCTATTACGTTTGGAGTGAATTACGCGCCCTTCAAGAAGAGAGTGAAAGTAACAGTTTACCTTTGAACATAATATGTACACATTAGTAGTTTACGTTTCGAGATTATGTAGTCGATGATGTATTATGGATTATGTAGAATTCAATGTTGAATGTTTTAACAATGTTTGACCTGCTCACTTTGGAAATAAATGCTTCTTCCAAATCTGCTTCCGCTTGGAATTTGCCTCATTAATTAATTTACAGTAGCCTGATTAATTCTAGCCCTGCCTCCTCCGCAGGCCCTCGGGAGTGTTGCGCGGCGGCGCAGGCTAGCAATAGAACGTAGGCCTTTCTCGATTGTGCTGGCACATTTTTTGGCATAATTTGGGAAAACGAGCATATTTTTGGCACTTTTTAAGGAAAAAGCACTGCTAGCATAATCGGCTTCAAGCTTTGTTCAATCTATTTCCATAGCGGTAGTAATCCAGGCACTCCAGGGCAGGCCAAAAACGTAAAAAAAACGCCAAAACCAGGGATACTGGGGTAAGCACCGGAAGTATACTTAATATTGGACCAGTCTACAACTCCACGCTCTCATCAAAAATCCAAAATGGCGTCATCCATGCCTGAAGATAACTTACTTGTCGTACAAGGAAGGCAACCGGATGCACTTGCAGATTATCTACAAGCGAGTGTAATGCTGCAATACAACAAACGCTAAAGTTGTTAGGAGAACGAACTGCAATGCTAATCAGAGCATTGAGCATTTTGAGGGCAATAACTGAGTCATAAGTGTACTTTATGTTGTGTTAAGTTAAGTTAAGAACAGTTCAGGACAAATAAGTGATCATTTAAAAGTTAGAAACTTGCTTTCTCTAACAATAAACGTTAAAGGTGCAGTCCAGTCCGTTCTGCGCATGTATGATATTTCAAACATTTCAACAAACTTTAACGGAATATATTTGCGACAGTTCGAAAGCGAGTATTTGTCAAAGGTGGCGATGGCACGAGTGGTAGTTTGATATATTATCCACATTTAGGAACAGAACAGCTTTTTATAACACGCTTTTTAGGTGGGAAAGCTCAAGCGTGTGAAAATAATCCGCAATACTTCATGCAGGGGTGGCGCCAGAGGGGGCTACAGCCCCTCCGTCGGGGAACCTTAGCCCCCTGTCGGGGAAAAATTAACAATTGGTCGGGGAACGAGCTGGAAGAAAAAAGAAAAAAGTAGAAAAAAAGAGAAAAAGTTCGTCTTTTGTTTTCTTAGAATCGTAAAAGTTTTCTCCGCATTAACAAACGTTTCGCTAAACAACGTCAAAGGTAATAAACTTTCATCTCTAGCACAAATCTATCACCTCTGTGTTGATTCGCGCGCTCACTGTCATCTAGTTTTTGCGTGAATATTATTGTTAGAGTTTGTTTCATATACTGTAAGGAAATACTGACTATAAAATCATGATTTTCACTGTTTTTTATTTTAATTTTTTTTGTTAAAACTGCCCCCAAAATGCAGGAAATCGGGTTTCAGAGTCTTAGAAAATCTAAAATTCCCCGGGGGAGCGTACCCCGGGATACCCCTAGAGGAATTACCACTACCTGTTAGCCCCCTGTCGCGGACAAAGCAGATATAGGTCTGCCAGAAACTCTACCTTTTCTTGATTTTGGGTAATGCAATGTATACGTGAGCCCCCTAGATAAGCAAGTTTGCTTTTGGTGTAAACGTTCGATACATTTTAGAATGTGCCCATTTTAGGTTTCATATTCATGATATTTTATATTTGGAATCAAGTAAAACATAAATCCTATCTAAAATGAGAGGTAAGGAGCCTCCTCCCGATAATATGGTAAATCCAGAACCACAACAGCGGAGCCTTTATCGGCTTGCTAATAATATCCTTGTAACTTTTAATATCAATTAAAGCTTTGCTCTCCGACTCCGATAGGTTACTGTAATTATTGCCCTTCTCCGTCAATGGCAAGTAAATGTTTTTTCAAGTTCACTAAGATACAGATTAAGGGCCGGCGTCTATCTGTTCTGCATCTCCCCAGCGGAAAGGTGATGTTGCCGACTTCGTTAACTGTCGTAGTGGTGCAGCAATTTGGGAAAAGTCTGGGATGAATTGCGACATATATCCCATCATCTGCATGAAAACGTCTTACTCATCCTTTTGAGCTGGGCTTCTCACATTCTTTCGCTAGTCCAGGCAGAATTGCCGTCGCCATCCTGCGACCAGAACTATTGGGGTTGTGCCAGAAGGTCTGGCCTGTTTAACCCGCATCGACATTCGGAGTGGAGGTCCAACGTGTTTAATCCACGACTACCATCGTCAGCAACGCCGTTCAGTCTGCCAGGAAGGTGTCGCCATTGCTCGGGATCCGTCGAATCTTGGATCTCTCCAACACGATTCGCGATAAATGTAGGGTGGCGGCGGCTGGAACTGGACATTCACTTGACTGTTCGACTGTCGCTGTACAGGTGAAAGGAGTCAACATCGTTGGTGTGGTTCTTCTTCACGGTTTCTAATAGGCGGACACACATTACAGCGGCCTGGAACTCGAGTTTCAGAATGATCAACTGTCGAAGAGGAGCAACGCGAGTTTTACCCATGACGAAACAACACTGAATCGAGCCATCGTTATAGAGGAACCTAAAATAGACGACGCCGCAGAAGACGGTGACGGATGCCTCGTCAAAGAAATGGGCTTGAACATTGACGGGCATAGAAACGGCGTCATTCCGTTCTTCGAAATGTCCTCGTCCCAACCCCTCTCTTTTCGCGCCATATGTCTTGGAGGAAGATCTTTGCCAGGAGGATGAACGGCCATACCGAGCGGGTCGTAGATCAATGAGACTAGGCTAATAATCTGTCTTTGGCATGGTGGCTGGCTTTCGAGGTTTGCAGCGAATGACAAATTCCGTTTCTGTGTTCCAAGCAACGCCAAGAGCGCGTTCGAAAGGGAGGTCATTTTCGTACTCTGGGGCATTTACAGATGGCGCGAGTTCTTTTGGAATAAGACTTAAAACCCTCTCTGGAGTTGCTGCACCACTTTGTCAGACGGAATCCCCCACTTGAAGCTGGACCGCGGAATCTTTGTTCGCCTCTGACTTGAAAAGATCGTCCATGTAGAATTTGTTCATGAGTACCACTTCGACTGCTTTCGGGAAGTCGAGTTGTCTATAGGCAGTTCAGCGTTAGCGCATAATCTGCTAACGTATAGCTGGCGAAGACTTGCCCCAAAAATGTGGCGTAACAACATTCTCTCCACAGAAAACAAAGAACCACCTGGTCCTCTTGTGGAACAGCACTGACTTGCGAGAACATCGCTTAGATATTTTTTATATTTAGATTAGTTGTCATCCTACATTAAGTAGTCACGCTGTATTAAGTAGTCATCCTATATTAAGTAGTTACCTTACATTAAGTAGTCACCTTATATTAAGTAGTCACGCTATATTAAGTAGTCATCCTATATTAAGTAGTCACCCTATATTAAGTTGTCATCCTATATTAAGTAGTCATCCTGTATTAAGTGGTCATCCTATATTAAGTAGTCACCCTATATTAAGTAGTCATCCTATATTAAGTAGTCATCCTATATTAAGTAGTCATCCTATATTAAGTAGTCATCCTATATTAAGTTGTCATCCTATATTAAGTAGTCATCCTATATTAAGTAATCATCCTATATTAAGTAGTCATCCTATATTAAGTAGTCATCCTATATTAAGTAGTCATCCTATATTAAGTAGTCATCCTATATTAAGTAGTCATCCTATATTAAGTAGTCACCCTATATTAAGTAGTCATCCTATATTAAGTAGTCACCCTATATTAAGTAGTCATCCTATATTAAGTAGTCATCCTATATTAAGTTGTCATCCTATATTAAGTTGTCATCCTATATTAAGTAGTCATCCTATATTAAGTAGTCACGCTATATTAAGTAGTCATCCTATATTAAGTAGTCATCCTATATTAAGTAGTCATCCTATATTAAGTAGTCATCCTATATTAAGTAGTCACCCTATATTAAGTTGTCATCCTATATTAAGTAGTCATCCTATATTAAGTAGTCATCCTATATTAAGTGGTCATCCTATATTAAGTAGTTACCCTATATTAAGTAGTCATCCTATATTAAGTGGTCATCCTATATTAAGTAGTTACCCTATATTAAGTAGTTACCCTATATTAAGTGGTCATCCTATATTAAGTAGTCATCCTATATTAAGTAGTCATCCTATATTAAGTGGTCATCCTATATTAAGTAGTTACCCTATATTAAGTAGTCACGCTATATTAAGTAGTCATCCTATATTAAGTAGTCATCCTATATTAAGTTGTCACCCTATATTAAGTAGTCATCCTATATTAAGTAGTCATCCTATATTAAGTAGTCATCCTATATTAAGTGGTCATCCTATATTAAGTAGTTACCCTATATTAAGTAGTCATCCTATATTAAGTAGTCATCCTATATTAAGTAGTCATCCTATATTAAGTAGTCACGCTATATTAAGTAGTCATCCTATATTAAGTAGTCACCCTATATTAAGTGGTCATCCTGTAAGTAGTCACGCTGTATTAAGTAGTCACGCTGTATTAAGTGGTCACCCTATATTAAGTAGTCACGCTGTATTAAGTAGTCACCCTATATTAAGTGGTCATCCTATATTAAGTAGTCACGCTGTATTAAGTGGTCACCCTATATTGAGTGGTCATCCTATATTAAGTAGTCATCCTATATTAAGTAGTCATCCTATATTAAGTAGTCACCCTACATTAAATGGTCACCCTACATTAAATGGTCACCCTATATTAAGTAGTCACCCTACATTAAATGGTCACCCTATATTAAGTAGTCACCCTATATTAAGTGGTCACCCTACATTAAATGGTCACCCTATATTAAGTTGTCACCTTATATTAAGTAGTCACGCTGTATTAAGTAGTCACGCTGTATTAAGTGGTCATCCTATATTAAGTCGTTATTCTATATTAAGTGGTCACCTGGGTGGTCCATATTTTATCTTTTTTTTATTTTGTATAGTCTCACCCTCTTAAATGGTTCCAATTGGGTTAAAAATGCTGGGTATAAAATTGTATTAAAAACTATTGACATTTAGGGGTAGCTCAAGGACCCTGAAATTTTTTATATGTAATGGTTTCCAAGATATATGGCTCCAAACTTGTTTAACCAATAAGAATTTTAAGAACTTTGGAGTCCAGCTACATCTCGGAAACCATATATTTTTGGCTATAAGTTTGTCTTAAAGTCAAATAGGAAACCAGGTCTAAACTACTCACTAATGGACAATTAGACCAATCCGACACTCCCCTGTGGACTTATAGCACATTGGACAATTTGGCTGATTTTTCTCATAGGGATACTATAGTAAAAATTGCAGGGTCGTTGGTGAAGAAACTATTTCTCAGCTTCTTCTGGCCTCAGTTTTCTAACGTAGCCCTTTTTTAGGTCGATATCGATAGTTCGCTGGTATACTCTACGGCCAAATCCGGGTCTCTCGCGAGTATTCTTTCGAGGGATCGAAGTTCGCTCTTGGAGGCGGGACGGTTGTTCTGCTGAATCTCGTAGCTGGGTCCTTCCATAGGAGGCCGGTTTGGTTGAGGTTGCCTACCTTTTTCGTCGTCACTAGCTTCCAGGATTTTAATGGCAGTTCGGTTCTCGGTGGAGAATAATGATGATGAATTTTATTTTCAGTAGGTATATACATCTTTACACAATGGTATTCCGCTAGATGGCTTTCTTCTAACTAATACTAATAAGTAATAACACGAAATTACTAAGTAACATTAAATAATCGTACAACCTATTTATCGGGTACATGTGCAGACTAAATTATGTATACAATTTCGACAGTGAAGCTCCTCTAAATACGATACTTTAAAATTTAAGTCCAAAAAATGCGTTTTAGTTTTTAAAGGATTGTAAAGATATATTATCTACATCTTTCATATTATTTGGAAGAGAATTAAACAACATAGCTCCACCATATGATATTTTAGTTTTGGAAATCTCACTAAATATACCTTTGGAAGAATAAGATCTATTAAAGATGATCTTGTTCTACCAGAATGTGTTTCTTTGATAAACTGGAATAAATCCAATAAATTAGATGGATCTTTGTTCTTTAATACATTAAATACTATAAGAAACTTTCTCATTTTTATTAGATTCATTATCGAAATCCAGAGTTTTTGAAATAAGACAACAGGGAGTATCAATACCGGTCTGTAAAATTATCCTTGCTGCTGTTTGTGCAATTTCAATAGATCATTAAAACTGTCGATGCATTTCCCCATATATAGTACAACAATACAATAAATGAGGGTTAAAGACTATGGCATTTTTAAATATAGCGGGAACAGAGCAGGAAATACTAAATCATCAATCCTACTTAGGATATGTCCTCGTTACGCAAGACGTGTCCGCCATCGCAGGCCCAAATTTGCATAACCTTATCGTCATTGAACCGACTCGACCCGTGAAACCTACGCTCCACCAGAATTTTCTGAATTTTTGCGTTCTTAATACACAGCCATTAAATAACAAGTCTGCTGATTTTAATTATAGGTTGTATGTGATTCTAAATCTGACATTAGCACTTAGCGAAACATGGTTTACGGATAAAGAATCTGCTTCGAAAGCCATGCATGTGCACCCCGGGTATATTATTTCGGAACAATCTATCTATTTGCAAAGTAGCAACAGCACTGCTAGTACTAATAATATATACATATGTAATATAATAATATAATATAATATAATATAAATAATATAATAACACTAATTTGGCTTCCTGTGGAATATTTAATTTGGGCGGGTAAGAAAAATCTAGCCGCATGCTTAGCCTTATGACTGTTTGATGTTCTTGAAGCAGAAGTCACACTATATGTATAGACCAGCAAAATTATTCGTTTTTAGTCGCAAAGATGTTATGCATCTTAAACATGTTATGCATCTTAAACACAGAAATGCCAGAATTCAACTCACAAATATCGTGCTCTTCCTTGGAGCCTTTTCCTTCGCTATTCCCTGAGCCTCACAAACGTACACAATTAATCGTCGCTCATTTATTTATTTATTTATTTATTAAAAATTCTTTTTACACGGTAGCCTATTCAGTGTTAACATTAAAACTATATACATCACTGATTTTAAAAGGGCCGTGCATAATACAAAACAATTAAACATTTAAAATACAATATACCATTATTAGGTTATTTCAAGTCGCCTTTTAAAAGTATTAACTGATAGCTTATTGAAATCGTCAGTTATATCATGAGGTAATTCGTTCCACGATTTTGCCGCTCTATATGAAAAGCTTCTTTTTAGGAAATTAGTCCTTGGTTTTGGTAGTGCAAATTTAGTGTTATTACTTCTCAGACCGTAGTAATTGTTTTCACACTCAGTAAATAATTCGGTTAGATAACTCGGCGCTTGTCCGGTTATAGCTTTAAATGTCATAATTGTTTCCCTCTTTTTTAAATCAACCTCAATTGGTAACCAATTGAGGTCTTGCAAAATTTGAGTGGAACGAATATCGTATGTGCTTGAAGTTATCACACGCGCAGCTCTCCTTTGTAGTTTTGATAGCTTATTAGTTATGGTACAAGATCCATCGTTCCAAATTGTCGAGCAATAGTTAAAGTAAGGCAAAACAAATGCATTGTACATATTTATCAATGTATGCCTAGGAACAAATGATCTTGCTCTTTTCAAGAGAGCAATATTGATTGAGATCTTTTTACATTGTGCATCGTTGTGTTTGTCCCACTTTAACTGCTCATCAAGAATCATGCCAAGTGACTTTTTATAGTAGACACGTTTGAGATGTCTACCTTCTAGTGTCAGTACTGGACTATTCTCGATTGAAGCAAGACGAGATCTCGAGCCAATAAGCATAAACTCGGTTTTCTTTTCATTTAAAGTAAGTTTATTAGCTGTTAGCCATTGGTGAACATTTCCAAGTTCTTCGTCCTGTCCTTCGCAGGTAAGATTTGTATCGTAGGCAAATAGTGTTGGTTTTGGCACTTTTAAGCTATTTGGAAGGTCATTGATGTATAAAAGAAAAAGGATGGGGCCAAGATTAGAACCCTGTGGTACCCCCACATTTGATATTTTTTGCAGACGACATCCTACCATTGATTGAACAAATCTGCTTTCTATCCTTGAGATAAGACTTAAACCATCCAAGGCTATTCCCTTGGATGCCATATTTTTCTAGTTTAGCCAATAGTATTGTGTGATCAACGGTGTCAAAAGCCTTTTTAAGATCTAGGAATAAGACTCCGGTAAACAGGCCTTTATCCATATTGTACAACCATTCATTTGTGGAGCTAAGCAGAGTAGTTTCCGTAGAATGTTGAGAACTGAAGCCAGACTGCTGCTCCACAAGAATGCCGTTTATTGTCATAAAGGATTTTAACTGCTGGTACACCAATTTCTCAAAGATTTTTGCAACAACGGAAATTACAGAAATTGGTCTATAATTTCCGCAGTCATCCTTATTCCCTTCCTTGAAGACTGGTGTTACTTTAGCTAACTTCCAGTCGTCAGGGAATATAGCAGTTTGAAGAGATAAATTGAAAATGTTGACCAATGGCCCCGCAATGTTGTGGGCTGCATCTTTTAACAGCCTTGCACTAATCCCATCTACTGTAGTCCTGGTGATTTTTTAGATTGTATGAAATTTAGTGCACCTATTACATCTTCTATGGTAATAAAGTTAAATTTAAGACATTGTCGTGGGTGGGGGTCACAAAGCTAAGCGGATCAATGTCACTGTCCTTAATTCCTTCGGCCAACCTACAGCCTATAGTCGAAAAATATTCGTTAACGCCATCTGCCATTTTCTCATCATTTGTTTCAGTCTTGCCTTCAATATTAATTTGCTTGATCTGAGTAGTCTTAGATTTTTTATTCAATAATTCATTTATAGTCTGCCAGCTTTCCTTACTATTGTTAGAATTACTCAATTTATCTTTAAAGTAGTTCTCTTTTGTAGTTCTTATAAGGTTAGTTACCTTATTTTTGCATTTTTTATAGGCTGCATCATAATATGTTGATCTTAATCGAATAGCTTGCCTTTTCAAATAATCTCTATGATAACTTTGTTGCTTAATCTCGCTTGTAATCCATGGTTTGTGTTTGCTTTTAACACGCCTTTGTTTAACTGGCGCGTGTTTATCCGCAATGCTGAGAAATTTTGTCTTGAAATCTGTCCATAACTCATTCGGATTATTAGAAGTAATCGGGTACGAGTTAAAAATTTCATTCAAGTCATAATTAAACGCATTCACATTGTATTTTTTGTATTGCCTAGTTAGAACAACTTTAGGTGTCTCTTTAGGGAGGCTGAGCTTCCGGCATAAATATACAAGACTGTGGTCACTGATCCCAAGCGGTATGACTCCTGTTTCTAATGTTTTATTATCCCCAATATGGGTTAATATAACATCAATTAAGGTGGACGTAGTTGGGGTAACTCTCTCGTCGGAGTTTTTATATGCTGTTGTAATTGGAAAATATCCATTATGTCAAGTAATTTGGATGTAACTTGGCTTCTTGTCCGCTCTAGGAAGTTGCAGTTGAAATCACCAGTTAAGATAATTTCCTTATTTTCGTCATCAACTTGTTTTAAAAATTGTTCGAAATTTTAAAACAACCATAATATATATTCTTACGAATTGGCATGTGATGAACAACTAGTTCAAAAACTCTAAATTATCATTGGTGTACTGCGGAATGTGTAGGGAGGTCTATTACGTTTGGAGTGAATTACGCGCCCTTCAAGAAGAGAGTGAAAGTAACAGTTTACCTTTGAACATAATATGTACACATTAGTAGTTTACGTTTCGAGATTATGTAGTCGATGATGTATTATGGATTATGTAGAATTCAATGTTGAATGTTTTAACAATGTTTGACCTGCTCACTTTGGAAATAAATGCTTCTTCCAAATCTGCTTCCGCTTGGAATTTGCCTCATTAATTAATTTACAGTAGCCTGATTAATTCTAGCCCTGCCTCCTCCGCAGGCCCTCGGGAGTGTTGCGCGGCGGCGCAGGCTAGCAATAGAACGTAGGCCTTTCTCGATTGTGCTGGCACATTTTTTGGCATAATTTGGGAAAACGAGCATATTTTTGGCACTTTTTAAGGAAAAAGCACTGCTAGCATAATCGGCTTCAAGCTTTGTTCAATCTATTTCCATAGCGGTAGTAATCCAGGCACTCCAGGGCAGGCCAAAAACGTAAAAAAAACGCCAAAACCAGGGATACTGGGGTAAGCACCGGAAGTATACTTAATATTGGACCAGTCTACAACTCCACGCTCTCATCAAAAATCCAAAATGGCGTCATCCATGCCTGAAGATAACTTACTTGTCGTACAAGGAAGGCAACCGGATGCACTTGCAGATTATCTACAAGCGAGTGTAATGCTGCAATACAACAAACGCTAAAGTTGTTAGGAGAACGAACTGCAATGCTAATCAGAGCATTGAGCATTTTGAGGGCAATAACTGAGTCATAAGTGTACTTTATGTTGTGTTAAGTTAAGTTAAGAACAGTTCAGGACAAATAAGTGATCATTTAAAAGTTAGAAACTTGCTTTCTCTAACAATAAACGTTAAAGGTGCAGTCCAGTCCGTTCTGCGCATGTATGATATTCCAAACATTTCAACAAACTTTAACGGAATATATTTGCGACAGTTCGAAAGCGAGTATTTGTCAAAGGTGGCGATGGCACGAGTGGTAGTTTGATATATTATCCACATTTAGGAACAGAACAGCTTTTTATAACACGCTTTTTAGGTGGGAAAGCTCAAGCGTGTGAAAATAATCCGCAATACTTCATGCAGGGGTGGCGCCAGAGGGGGCTACAGCCCCTCCGTCGGGGAACCTTAGCCCCCTGTCGGGGAAAAATTAACAATTGGTCGGGGAACGAGCTGGAAGAAAAAAGAAAAAAGTAGAAAAAAAGAGAAAAAGTTCGTCTTTTGTTTTCTTAGAATCGTAAAAGTTTTCTCCGCATTAACAAACGTTTCGCTAAACAACGTCAAAGGTAATAAACTTTCATCTCTAGCACAAATCTATCACCTCTGTGTTGATTCGCGCGCTCACTGTCATCTAGTTTTTGCGTGAATATTATTGTTAGAGTTTGTTTCATATACTGTAAGGAAATACTGACTATAAAATCATGATTTTCACTGTTTTTTATTTTAATTTTTTTGTTAAAACTGCCCCCAAAATGCAGGAAATCGGGTTTCAGAGTCTTAGAAAATCTAAAATTCCCCGGGGGAGCGTACCCCGGGATACCCCTAGAGGAATTACCACTACCTGTTAGCCCCCTGTCGCGGACAAAGCAGATATAGGTCTGCCAGAAACTCTACCTTTTCTTGATTTTGGGTAATGCAATGTATACGTGAGCCCCCTAGATAAGCAAGTTTGCTTTTGGTGTAAACGTTCGATACATTTTAGAATGTGCCCATTTTAGGTTTCATATTCATGATATTTTATATTTGGAATCAAGTAAAACATAAATCCTATCTAAAATGAGAGGTAAGGAGCCTCCTCCCGATAATATGGTAAATCCAGAACCACAACAGCGGAGCCTTTATCGGCTTGCTAATAATATCCTTGTAACTTTTAATATCAATTAAAGCTTTGCTCTCCGACTCCGATAGGTTACTGTAATTATTGCCCTTCTCCGTCAATGGCAAGTAAATGTTTTTTCAAGTTCACTAAGATACAGATTAAGGGCCGGCGTCTATCTGTTCTGCATCTCCCCAGCGGAAAGGTGATGTTGCCGACTTCGTTAACTGTCGTAGTGGTGCAGCAATTTGGGAAAAGTCTGGGATGAATTGCGACATATATCCCATCATCTGCATGAAAACGTCTTACTCATCCTTTTGAGCTGGGCTTCTCACATTCTTTCGCTAGTCCAGGCAGAATTGCCGTCGCCATCCTGCGACCAGAACTATTGGGGTTGTGCCAGAAGGTCTGGCCTGTTTAACCCGCATCGACATTCGGAGTGGAGGTCCAACGTGTTTAATCCACGACTACCATCGTCAGCAACGCCGTTCAGTCTGCCAGGAAGGTGTCGCCATTGCTCGGGATCCGTCGAATCTTGGATCTCTCCAACACGATTCGCGATAAATGTAGGGTGGCGGCGGCTGGAACTGGACATTCACTTGACTGTTCGACTGTCGCTGTACAGGTGAAAGGAGTCAACATCGTTGGTGTGGTTCTTCTTCACGGTTTCTAATAGGCGGACACACATTACAGCGGCCTGGAACTCGAGTTTCAGAATGATCAACTGTCGAAGAGGAGCAACGCGAGTTTTACCCATGACGAAACAACACTGAATCGAGCCATCGTTATAGAGGAACCTAAAATAGACGACGCCGCAGAAGACGGTGACGGATGCCTCGTCAAAGAAATGGGCTTGAACATTGACGGGCATAGAAACGGCGTCATTCCGTTCTTCGAAATGTCCTCGTCCCAACCCCTCTCTTTTCGCGCCATATGTCTTGGAGGAAGATCTTTGCCAGGAGGATGAACGGCCATACCGAGCGGGTCGTAGATCAATGAGACTAGGCTAATAATCTGTCTTTGGCATGGTGGCTGGCTTTCGAGGTTTGCAGCGAATGACAAATTCCGTTTCTGTGTTCCAAGCAACGCCAAGAGCGCGTTCGAAAGGGAGGTCATTTTCGTACTCTGGGGCATTTACAGATGGCGCGAGTTCTTTTGGAATAAGACTTAAAACCCTCTCTGGAGTTGCTGCACCACTTTGTCAGACGGAATCCCCCACTTGAAGCTGGACCGCGGAATCTTTGTTCGCCTCTGACTTGAAAAGATCGTCCATGTAGAATTTGTTCATGAGTACCACTTCGACTGCTTTCGGGAAGTCGAGTTGTCTATAGGCAGTTCAGCGTTAGCGCATAATCTGCTAACGTATAGCTGGCGAAGACTTGCCCCAAAAATGTGGCGTAACAACATTCTCTCCACAGAAAACAAAGAACCACCTGGTCCTCTTGTGGAACAGCACTGACTTGCGAGAACATCGCTTAGATATCGGCACAGAGAGCGACTCTCTCCGCACGTAATCGCATTATGATTGCGATTAGCGTGTTTAATAAGTCCGGACTCGTCAAATGCTTGTCGTTGAGGGATGTGTTGCCATGCGTAGCGGCGGCACACTCGTCTTACTTTACCTGATTCATTTGAGTTGACCTCAGGATGGTGGGGAAGAAACTATTTCTCAGCTTCTTCTGGCGTCAGTTTTTTTACGTAGCCCTCTTTTAGGTCGATATCGATAGTTCGCTGGTATACTTTACGGCCAAATCTGGGTCTCTCGCGAGTATTTTTTCGAGGGATCGAAGTTCGCTCTTGGCGGCGGGATGGTTGTTCGGCTGAATCTCCTAGCTGGATCCTTCCATATAGGAGGCCGGTTTGGTTGAGGTTTCCTACCTTTTTCGTGTCACTTCCAGGATGAATGCGTTTTTAAGTAGTTTTTAAAGGATTGTAAAGATATATTATTATGTTTATTTTATTATTATATTATTATGAGTATTAAACAACATAGCTCCACCATATGATATTTTAGTTTTGGAAATCTCACTAAATATACCTTTGAGAGTTTAAGATCTATTAAAGATGATCTTGTTCTACCAGAATGTGTTTCATTGATAAACTGGAATAAATCCAATAAATTAGATGGAGCTTTATTCTTTAATACATTAAATACTATAAGAAGCTTTCTCATTTTTATTTAGATTCATTATCGAAATCCAACAGAGTTTTGAAATAAGACAACAGGGGGTATCAATACCGGTCTGTAAAATGATCCTTGCTGCTTTTTGTGCAATTTCAATATAGATAATTAAATCTTTCGATGCATTGCCCCATATATAGTACAACAATACAATAAATGAGGGTTAAAGACTATGGCATTTTTAAATATAGCGGGAACAGAGCAGGAAATACTAAATCATCAATCCTAGTTAGGATACGTCCTCGTTACGCAAGACGATGGCGGCATCGCAAATTGCAGGCCCAAATTTGCATCCTCTACCAGAATTTTCTGAATTTTTGCGTTCTTAAAACAGTCATTAAATAACAAGTCTGCTGATTTTATAGGTTTTGTATATGATTCTAAATCTGACATTAGCACTTAGCGAAACATGGTTTACGGATAAAGAATCTGCTTCGAAAGCCATGCATGTGCACCCCAGTTGGATATATAAACCAACTGGTGGCACGGGTATATTATTTCGGAACAATCTATCTATTTGCAAAGTAGCAACAGCAGAGTTGCGATCTTTTGAGTACTCTGAATGGTAAATCAATTCTGGCTCCCAACGTATACACCTCGTTATTATTTATAGACCTCCATATTCGGATACGTACCCTGTCGCTACAAGTACATTTTTTGTTGAGTTCGCTGATTTTTTGGAGTCTGTTGTTCTTAGTTCAGACCCTTCCTGATTACTTGTAATTTTAACATCCACGTCGATATTGATTACAACCCAGATGCTGTTAAACTACTTGAGCTTTTTGAAAGTACTGGACTTGAACAACATGTTAAATTTTCTACGCATGTTCATGGCCACACTCTGGATCTTATAGTGACTCGACAATCCAGTCGTATCATTGGTTGTCCCCTCGAGCTGACGTCCTCTTCTCACAAGCCCGTTTCCAGTCTACTACAAGTCGAAAGAGTCTCTTTGACGAAATCACAAATTTCTTATCGGAAATTTAAATCTATCGACTTAAAATCCCTAAAAGAAGAACTATCCAACTCTCAGCTTTGTAAAAATACATCTTCCCTGGATCTTAACGAGCTTGTGTACTGTTACAATCACACCTTGTCACTGGCCCTTGATCACCATGCTGTTACTAAAAGACCTATAGTTCCTTGATTTAATGATGACTTAAAACTGCAAAGTTGCAACGAAGGAAAGCAGAGAAGAAACGGAGACGGACGAAATCACATTGCGATCTTATTTTGTATAAAGCTAAGAAAAATCATACAACATTTATAATGAACCACGCAAGAAATGACTTCTATACAAACTTTATTTCAGAAAATAATAATAATCATAAGAACTTATTTAATGCTGCAAAGATATTCTTTAACCAGAAGTCTGAGCTGAACTTTCCTGACTCTCAAAATTTTTCTGTGCTTGCCACCGATATTGGTGAATTCTTCATACAGAAGATTAACCGTATTCACAGTGTGGAATTTGACGCCTGCACCATTAACCAAACGTACCTGCATACTAATGCCGAACCTACCACATCCACAACATCTCTCAACTCATTCGATATACTAAGTGAAGAAAACATTGTGCAGTTGATCGCAAAATCAAGTAAAAAGTCCTGCTCTCTTGATCCAATACCCACTTCACTTGTATTAGAATGTTTGGACTGTCCTTCTAGGCTTCTCCCTGTGCTTACTAGAATGACCAACCTATCTCTAGAATCTGGCTTGTTACTTGGGCTACTGTGGTAGCACCAAGTCGTTATTATAGTAGTATTTTTCTGCAAAATTGCGCAATAACTCGTACCCAGGGTCTTCACCCTTGCCTCAGTCTGAAAAGCATTTACGAGACCTGTAAACCCGCAAACCATTGCAAAGATTCTCTCCAAGATGAGAGAAACACAGATGAGAGTTCAATCATGAAGACAGAATGGACAGCCGAAGGACAGGGAAATATTATTATACTGTAATATCAATCATTTATGAAATGTGTTTTTGTCCGATTTAAATCAATTATACATCGAAATGATCACTTGAATTTGGCGAATCGAACGCGGTAGGTTTCGTCTACTTAAAATGTGAAGATCAGATGTTATATGAGAAAATGCGTAAGCGATTAAAGCGAGACTCGTCTTTAAAATCAAAGAACATTGCTTCAAGATCTATTCGTCGTTTACCCGATGATTTAATGCTTTTATGTCCATTAAACCGATGTAATTTCGTAACAGATATGTTTCGAATTCCTTTTTTTATACATTTTTACACATGAAGACCTTCAATCGAACAGATATTAGAAAAAATAGCATTGCCAGGCGATGATCGAGAATGAGCATGAAATCTTGTTGGTCAGCAGTCAGGGGTCCACTACCAAACAAAATTTCCTCTTTTCTTTTTAATATAATTAAAATCTACTTATACCTGATTGTTGGGTGAGTTAGTCTGACTAAAAAAAGATGTTGTTGCAATGCATTGTTGCCATAGTTACCAAGATATGACACCCCCCATGGTGAAAAGAGCGTATTTTTGTAAACATGATAACTAAATAAATAATAATGATAAAAACCTGGAATAACTTTTATTTAGTCACAAACAAGATTGTCTAGGAGGTGTAGCAGAACTATTGACATAGGAGCCATAATAAAAGTTTGGCAGTCTGAATACTAGAAATGTGTACAATTGCTCTCACTAAAACTATTACTATTTCATTACAATTGAACATAATTCAATTCTTTTCATTCACATGCAAGAGCAATGTATATACTGTTAGCGCTGAAAATTTGATCAAGATAGCTTAAATACTTTTTGAGATATCCTGCGCGCAATATCAGGAATCGGCTTTTGAGAAAAACGGCTTTAAAGTTAAACTTTCTAATTATTAATAAGATAATAGCACCAAAACAACAATAGACAGTCCAATAAAGAAAAAGCTCCAGTCTTATAAGTTATGCCCTACTTTTCTTTTCTTTTTCTTGGTCTTAACCATTTCATTTCGGTGTCAGGTTATATTGTTTGGGTCTAAGTCATTCGTTTGTGACTAGGTAGGGCTTCGCGTGGTGGACGATTTACACAATTTTCGGTGGAGTATATTTATCTGCGGGAACAAGGACGCATTTCTTCCTCGGCTTGAATTGCCATATTACTTTATTCTCAGTGGATATATAATGTATATTCTGTATACCTTAGCGGACCTATATAGAGCATTATGCCTAGTCGTAGCCAAAAATGACATGAGCCGTAGCCCGGTTTTATCAACTGGGGTAAATAATACCGTACTAAAACCGGAAGTCGAAAAGGGAACTCCAAATACACCCTAAGCGAGAGATTGCACACTTTAACTCATTATTCTAAGTTTAAAAAAAATCTTTTCTTCTACACTTTCGGCTCTAGGGTCGTGTTAGTTATGTTTAACAACAATGGCGGATGCTACCAGTTTCCTACCGTCACAGCCTCCCTCGTTAGCAACAAAGCCAGAGGATCCTGTATATTCTTTTACAGGACCAGGAATCGGGTCATTGGTCTTGGCTCACTCATCAAATAAAAAAACAAAGTTACCATAGAGATTATCTTAAAAGGAAGGCAATTAAGTTTGGATCTAAGATATACGAAGAAGATTATAAAAAGTACAAGAATAAGTTAAATAAACTTATCAAAACTACTAAAGAAGAATATTTTAAAACTAAATTAAGTAATGCCAATAATAGTAAAGACTGTTGGCAAGTGATTAACGAATTATTAAATAACAATATAAAGACCACGCATATTAAGCAATTGAAATTGAACAATCAAATTATAAAAGATGACCATAACATTGCTAATAGCTTTAACCAATATTTCTCAGTCAACCATTGGTTCGAAACTTGCTGAGGATATTATTAGCAGTGATACTGATCCCTTAAGCTTTGTGACTCGTGCAGAAACCGCATTTAATTTTAGAAGTATTACATGCATAGAGTTAATGAATACTCTAAATCATATGAAAATTAAAAAATCATCAGGAGTTGATGGGATTGCGATGAAATTACTAAAGGAAGCAGGCCATACTGTTGTTGAATCACTTGTTAACATTTTTAATGTATCAATCCAGACTGCAATATTTCCCGATGAATGGAAATTGGCTCGAGTATCACCAATCTTTAAGGAAGGTGATAAAACAGATTGTGGAAATTACCGCCCAATTTCTGTTATATCAGCAGTAGCAAAACGTTTTGAAAAACTCGTATGCATCCAACTAAGTTCATATTCTTGATTGAAAACAACATTATTTCAGAGCAACAGTCTGGCTTTCGTCCACAACATTCAACTGAAACTGCTATCCTTTTTTCTACAAATGATTGGCTTTTCAACATGGATAATGGTTTAATTAATGGCGTTCTCTTTCTGGACCTCAAAAAAGCCTTTGACACGGTGAATCACGACATACTAATCTCTAAACTTGAGCAATGTGGAGTTAGAGGGACCAGTCTTGAATGGTTTAGATCGTATATTAAAAAAGGAAACAAATTTGCATGATTAATAACGAATCGTCAGATGTAAGGGAACTTAATTGTGGAGTGCCTCAAGGATCAAACCTACTGTAGGCCCACTTCTTTTCCTCTTATACATTAACGATTTACCAAATAGCTTAGAAACTACAAAGGCAACGTTATTTGCCGATGACACCACTCTCTCACGCAGTGGATATACAATTAACGAGATTGAAGATAAACTAAATAAAGATATAGAAAATGTTAATAAATGGCTTATTGCAAATAAACTCACACTGAATAAAGATAAAACAAAATTCATGTTAATTGGTTCTAATTATCGTCTGGCATTAATTACTGAAAGCCCTCAAATTAACATTGGTGGAGATAGGATAAAGAGAGTTCCATATAAGAAAACGCTAGGTTTGATCATTGATGAACACTTAAAATTTGATAAGCACATAGAGGAACAATGTAAAAAAATTTCTCAGAATATTGCTCTGCTAAGAAGAGCAAAATCTTTCCTTCCACTAAAAGATCTAGTTACAATGTATAATGCTCTAGTTTTGCCATACCTCACATATTGCTCGACAGTTTGGAGAGACGGTTGTTGTACTCATATTAACGAACTATCTAAATTACAAAGGAGAGCTGCGCGAGTGATAACTGGTGATACATATGATGTTCGTTCCAGTGCGGAAATACTTGATAAACTTGGATGGTTGTCTATCGACAAAACTTTAAAAAATCGTGAAATAATCTTAACATTTAAGGCATTAACTGAAAGGTTACCGAAGTATATATCTGAGCTATTTAACAAATGCAATAACACAAATTACAATTTACGAAGCAATGATACTAAACTGTCGTTGGCGAAACCAAAAACAAATTTTCTCAAAAGAAGTTTTTCCTATAGAGCTGCCATTTCCTGGAACGAGCAACCGAACGAAATAACGGAAAATTTTCGAACCATATCAGTGCCATCTTTCAAACGATACCTTAAAAGTATACCGTTACAAAATAACTAATTAATCATTATTTATTATTATTAATTTTAATGTAATCTATTTAATTAATAATTATTTTATAAGTTGTATGTTGTATTGTTTGTATTGTAAATAACCATTGTAACACGGCCCTTTGAAAAGCAGTTGTTTTATACTGAAAGGCTACCGTAATAATAATGATGTCCTCGCCAACTGTGAAACACGGCAATGTGGAAACTTAGCCCTACTAAATTAAAAGCAGTTTGATTCCCATCAAAAGCGGCCGCCCGTTGCAAAACTTCTCTCGCCAACTTAAACCAAAATAAACAATATCACATATGCCTGAAGACCGGTCACATGACTACCCACGCACCAATCAATTCACTCTTAATGTTTTAAAATATAATAACATTTCATTTAGGGAGAGGTGGTGCGGGAGAAAATGTGCGCAACATGGAAAATTAAGCAGTTTTTGCATCCAAATATACGTTGCCAAAGGGAGTTGCTAAGGCAGAAAATGCAGTCCAGCCTTGGAATTTTACGAATTTTCAACATTTCTATCTTTGCAATCGAAAAAATACTTTCAATTATCTATTCTAATATGGTTAACCAGTTAATTTATGGGTAATTCAAAAATTCACTAAAATATTTATTTTTTGTAGTGGACAGGGTTAGAAAACGCATTAGGTGGCGGGTTAGGGTTAGGATCTAAGTTGTTTTGGGGTTAGCGGTTATTTCATGATTAAGTGACAAAATTCTGAAGATATATACCTCGATTCCCTTGATGTTATCCAGTTAATGTGACTGCTGACCAACAAGATTTCATGCTCATCCTCGGGGGGGGGGGGGGGGGGGGAGATAGCCTGCGTGTAGACGCCTGCTTTTTCTTCGTCTTCATTTCTAGCCCTCCTTTGTGATAGAAGACAAGTGAGTGGGTTTTCTTATTCCAACTGTCTAACATGCGTATATGCCACCACTGCATACCCATCTCCACAGGCAATATGCGTGCCATGTCCCTAAAAGTAGCCCTAGTTAACGCCTAGCGGGCGTCTTGTTCGCCAACAATTGGAAGCAAACGGATGTTCATCCTGAACTAAAGAAACCAGCGATTGAATCTGTATTCCCAAACCTTCGTAGTCCAATCAGCAATTTATCATTCACTTCAAAACTCACCGAGCGAGCTTTGTAATCAAATGCATAACCATCGAACAGTTCATAACCTGTATCCTAAATGGCAGTCTTCTTATCGTAAACACCACTGCAGCACGGAAACCGCTTTTCTTCGAGTGAAACACGACATTCTTATGAGTTGTGAACAAACAACATGTAACTTTACTTGTGCTGTTAGTGCTGCGTTTGATACTGTAGATCATGCTATCTTGCTTGAACGACTACATTCCAGTTTTGGCATATCGGGTAAAGTGCTTGCATGGTTTACATCTTACCTTTGGCTTTGCAAGCGTTCTCAGTTTATATCAGTCAACGGTGCAACTAGATTAAATAATACCACATAGAAAATTATTAAAATTGCCCTTCATATTTCCATTACGTACATAAAAAACTAGTTTTATAATGTTTTAACTTTTTGATTTACATACTGGTATCATGAACATTTTTGTCCGATCAAATGTCAATACCGGCCGGAACCAGAACTTGGAAAAATCAGAGTTCCGGCCAGAACCAAGTTCCAGTGCATCCCTACAATAAACCTGCTACTTGTACTACGGGTATAGAACGACTAAAAAGTCATTCATAATACATATGCCTATACTGCATAACTAACTAGAAAAATTAGAAACTATTACAAGTTGTTTATTATGTTTTTTAAAGTAATTAATACTGTAGGCAAATAGTAAACGTGAATATCATCTTGGTAGCATGTCATCTAGATTAGCTACAACATAAGCAACAACAGCCCATACCGCTGCACAAAGATCTAGATCATCAGCATTCTCAACCGTCATAGTATCACCATAACTGTGATGAAAATAAAAATATTTATCATTGTCATTAGATAGGCTTCCTCCAGGGACACCGTTTGAAATCCAGAATGAAATATCTTCACCCTCAGCTGGAGAATAAAGGGACGAAGCATTGATGGGTTCTAGAAGGGACATCACTTTTTGCATTATGGAAAAAGCTTCTGGACTTCCAGTGAATGCTAGTCTATTTGGTTTAAATGTACCAGCATCACTTTCCATGACCAGATCAAATTTACCAATATTTATTTTATGTTTCTCGTAATAATGTTGAGCACCAACCAAACCAACTTCTTCCGCTGTCCATAGTACAGCACGAACAGTTCTTTTTGCTCGAAGATTTAGTTGACGCATGATAGACAAAGCTTGCCACGAGATAAATGCTCCACCGCCATCATCCATTGCTCCTTGACCGACATCCCAACTGTCAAAATGACCACCCACTAACACTACCTAGAATTAAATAAATGATATTAGTATAAAGTAAATGGTTTGAACCTACGAGTATCATTAGATACGTGAAGTTGATCGTTCAGGTTGAAGACTATTGTTGGTGACTGGCGTTTTGACGGCCTCAGCGGCGGTCATCTTCAGAGTCAAGTAAAGCGTGTTTGTCAGGTTTGCCTATATATATATATATAAAAATATACGTCTGGTTCATCATCATCACAACAATTACCAACACCATACAAAAGGCTTCTTCGCACACACCAATGAACAATAGACCTACTGACTAACAATACACCCACGCTTAACGCATGACGCAACACCCACTCACATTGATTATGACACAAACAAACTATGACGTAATGAACCAGACGTATATATATATAGGCAAACCTGACAAACACGCTTTACTTGACTCTGAAAATGATCGCCGCTGAGGCCGTCGAAACGTCAGTCACCAACAATAGTCTTTCTCAAGACTACAACAACCTGGACGATCAATATCAGAATATCCTTGTCCGGCAGAATAGGACAAGGGGGTCGCATGGAGGTATATAGTTTTATTTACATTGGTTTTGGGGTGTTCTTGCACCAAATAATACATTTCCAACAACTGTCAGTTGCGCAGGTAAGGGGAATTTGTTCTATTTAGATTTATCCAAAACCGCATCAAAAACAGTGAATTTGGCTGAGATGAAGCCTAGTTGTCAATAATGAGATGGCAATACGTGTAGAAATAATATTGTATCATCACTAATAAATGAACTTGCATGACATTACGAAATAGTTATAGACAAATACAAGAATAAATTGCTCTGATTAGTGATGATTAGGCAACAGAACTGGTTTACAAGTAAACCTCCCATATGTTTAACATGCAAAATACAAGAAAATGAGTTTTTGTAGGTTTCCGGCTGCAATTTCAAAACAAAATCAGTTGTCGTCAATAATCCTCTTCCTCAACGTGCGAGACTTCGTTTTAAGTTTGTTCATTACAACATGTCAGCACATCTCTGACAATGCATGATAAAACATTGTACATGCCAATCTGCCACTGTTATAATCACAGCCCTTGGACTTGCACGGACATTCCGCATTGACTTTAATCGTGATCTTCCTCATCATCAGAGGCTTCGTTTTGAGTAACTCTGCTTTGTTCGTTACAACACGCAGCACCACCTTGACATTGACAAAACATTAGATGCCAATCTGCCTCTGTTGCAGCCACAGGCCTTGGACATGCAGGGAATATCCAACAAGAACACCTGATTAGCTTGAGTATGTAATCCGGTTCTGGGGGAGTCGTAGTAGGGAGAGTGAAGGGCTGTAGGGACTTAGTTCCTTCATCCTTTACCCAGCCATATTCCGTGGGATCAAGGTCTGGCTGTTCCTGTAAGGCATGTCTCCAGATGCAGCACTGATAGTGTGCTCTTTTAACGTTTTCTTTGAAAGCTTCTTTGGTGGGTGGCAGAGTTCACAGCTTGGGTGTACCTGTTGCTCCTTTTCTGCCTGTCTTTGTTGTCCAAGCTTTAATTATTGATTCAGTCATGGATGTTGTATCGTGCATGTTGTAGCATGTTGTAGCATGCTGAGAGAAAAGCTGTGGACTGGAGCAACACACCGTGAAAGTCAGCAGTCTTATTGCCGAGGAGACTCAAGCTGCATTTCCCTCCTTGAAGAGTTTTCAACATCTTACCCTTTCCGATCCCGTGGTACATGGGGCTGTTGTCGCATCGTATAATGGCATGGGCTGGTAACATGTCGGGGATTATGCTGGCAAGCTTTGTTACTGTAGCACTAATATCAACAACGGCTCTGCCTTTCCTAGGTGACTGCATTATCATGGGGATGTTGAGCCCTCTATTATGGTAATGGTACAGCAACAGAACATACACATCTGTGTCATCTGCTTCAACAATGACTTTCTTCTTCTTCTATTCTTATGCTGCATATATCGCTTGCGCTGTGACGATTGTATCTGCTTCTTCGTGGTTTGTCTTGAGGTCTGCTCTATGAATTACCATGCATGGTGGAGAAATCTCCACAGGCACTTCATCTTGGTCAGTAATGACTATCTTGTGAGGATGACCTCCCAGTACATCCATGTCACCTTTAAAGTTCTCACAAATAATATGGATCAGTTATTTTTTGTTTTCAAAGATGTTTAAAATCTGGTTCTGAGGAGGGAGCGGTGATGGTGCCTGTAATTGGAACACCCTACAACAACCTGGACCGAGGAATACATCTCCCATGCTTAGGCGTTGCTGTACTATCCCTTTGAAACCCTCTACATAGAGGGCTACTGTTGCTGGTCTTGTATCACTTGAAGAACACTACAATCCATGGCTGTCTGATGTCTTATGGACATATTCTCTCGTTTTGTTCTTGAGGTCAGCTTTTCCTTTACAAATGCGCATCTCTCCTTGAATTGAAAATTAAAACAATGTTAGTAAAATATAGTGTGTCATGCAACGTGACGTTCCAAAACACAAGATAGATAGAATGAAATGCATATTATTCGGAAAGAAATACCAGATAAGTTTGAAAGAAACAAACCTGATTCCTCAAAGAGTACAGTCGGTATTGGTGAGAGTTCTTAGGATAATACATCTTTGATGTCAACCTCTCTTGTGCTTGCCTGGAGACCTACGACATGGGAGTAGATCAGCTCAGTGTCAGAGTACCTTTGGACCTAGAGGAATGCCTTTCTTGATCATTGCCATTGTTTTAACTTTCCGCTCTATGCTGACATTTACACTGCTGGGTTTCTCCTATGGTGAGTGCATTCTCAACATTTAGTGAAGCTGGTGCAAGTAAACCGTTTACCACATTTACCAAGCACTCAGGATGAACATCAGTATTAAGAGGATCAATGCATGCTTCCAACTTCATTTGGATAACTAGTCTGTCTTTTCTGTCTGCTGTAATGCATCCCTTTGCCTCCTCTTTGTGTGTTGTTTGAGATTTAGTATCTGCAGAGTCCTCTCTTACGTAGGTCATGTCTTCCATCATCTGACTACAAATGTGTCGACTCAAGGCCCATGTCTTCAGAGTCTCAGGCTTGAGAGTAATCCCGACAATGCCTGCCTTCCCATGCCTCATAAACGTCGACTCAATAAACACATCACTCCAGATGCCATTCCACAGGCCAGCCCGATGTCTCATGACGTGTTTTCTTTTTAGGAAGTGAGACAGAACATCACTGGAGAGATTCTCTACTGTTCTAAGTTAGATCAGACCAGACCTTGCATAATGGTGATTCCCTGCTGAGAAGAAATAAGGCATCATGGCCTTGACACACAATACATGTAGAACCTAGTCTCCGTCACGTTCTGCCATCACATAACGCATCATAATAAAGACTGGCTTGATTAGGCAGTCAAGCCACAGCTTGCAGGTCTTACTCTTTGCTGCCCTCTCTTCTAGTTCTTTCATGAGGTCGTCATAGCAGTGTATATTGGCAATGACTGGAGCTAGACTAACCTCCACGACAATCCGAAGGGCCCTCATGCACATGTCCCCATGTGCAATGAGGGCCAATCAACATTTTAGGTACGCCGGTAAACCCTGAAGAAAGTATATCAGCAAGACCAGTATCGGTCACGAGATTACCAACAGCTCCAATAAAGCTTGTTAGCAGATGTTAAAGTTTGGAGGAAACAAGTGTGGTAGGGACCACTGGATTTCAACAGCAATTCTGTACAACTGTTGGTCTCAAGTGAAAACGTCTGTACAGTCTTTTCAGTCAACCTCTTTACCTGAAGCATCGAGGTTAGCATGATATCATACTTTGCTGGTGGCATATCTATCATTGGTAGATAAACTGCTCTCGTCTTAGGTTGTAATGACCGACCCTCAGACCTGGTTTTAGTTGTGTTGTAGTCACTAATTCTGGGGAATCATCCTTTTCTACTATATCTTTCAAAAAGGAAAAATCTTTCTCTGCTGCTCTGCCGCCAGCCAAAACCATTATTGCTAGAACTCGCAACGGAACAACATTCACTTTTAATGAATCTGCAGGTGGGTCTGGTTTCTGTGGTCCAGTGTAACGGCTTTTTGGTATGGAATTTCATTTCCCATTTCACTCTTTTTTATTCTCGGTATTTTCAGTTCATGTTCATCATCCACTGAAGCTCCGAGCTCCTGTTCAGTGAGAAGCAGGGCCATGGAATGTGTCTGGATCTTACCATTTTGGGAAGCAATGTCTTGGTCAAACTTATCACCTACACCTTGTACTAATTTATCTACAGACGCTTTGATTCCGGCCAATTTTGAATCCTTGTTAGCCGCTGAGGCAGCTGATCGTTTTAATCGAAGCATCTCATCATATGAGCAAGTGACTCCAAAATCATGATATGTTCTAACTAGTTCCTTTGAGTCTTGAAGTAACACAGCCAAACCAAGTTCTAGTGGTGTTGCTGAGTTGGTCAGAAGAGAAGTAATGATATTTCCTACAAGCACTGCTGGCAATGTATGGTTCAGTTTCTTCCCCAACTTTGAGAGAAGCTCCAGTAACGTATAACTCACACACCCTGTAGAACATTCTTTGCTGATTCGAATGCTATAGGTATTTGTATCAATCTTTATGTTGTTGACTTCCTTTGCAATTCTCTTGGCCACTTTATTGACAGCTTCATCGTCATCATCAGTTTCATCAGATGTGAGATGTAACACTTTAACAGCACCAATTCTGAATGCCAATACAGTCGCTAATCCTGGAGATGATAAAGCGATAAGGTCGTCATCAAAGTGCTCGATCAGCCTGGGGATCAACTGCCTACGAGATAGTATGTTCCCCCCTGCGTTGACATACTCATTATTTATGTCGACAGAGTTATACATGTTTGATTTGTTCTCACTCAAACGTTTGATCACTGAAGTAAATGCAGCATCAGTGGGGTTCTGTGATGTTGATCTTTTAATTGTAGATGTCATAATGTTTTTGGCTGACATGAATTTTGCCTTACAGTCCTTGTGATAACGAGCACCAACTGCATACAAGTCGCTAACAGTTCCACCAATCCTTATTCTAACCTGCTCTGACTGTTCATCGTTCATTTTTTTGCAAACTTCGAGAATCTCATCCTTCAAACATTTACCACCTTGAATACCACCTGTCTAAATACGTATGCTTCACGCCATCTATCTGGATGTCTTGGGTCCTTATTAACATCACACTTATTGCCACAGTAAATGCAAATATGTTCCAGGAACACAAACTTGGGCGTTTCAGAACGCCTTGCTCTTTTGATTTGCCTAGATGCGAATGAGCCAGCTTGGCCAGGTGTTTCAATTTCAACGCGTTTCAGAGCATTTTCTACCTGTCTTGGATGCCACAGTATTTGTTCACATATTTTCCATGAGCTCTTATCGTCAACTTGTCATCATTACTCAACATTTCACTGAACTCCACATGAATGTCATCCCTGTATTTTTTACTGCATCTTATTATAGTTTCTACACGTGTTGTGCAGCCGGCTGTAGTGAAAGTAGAGTCTTTCTTCTTGCAGCCATAAATCTTTTCAAAGAAGCAATCCTCCATTCTTCTAGTAATACCTGCTAATGAATAAACATTCGTAAACTATATGGAAGATTAAATAAAATACCCGATTATAAATTGTGAAAATGGGACAGAAGGGAATTTCGTAGAAAGAGAACAAACCTCCTAGTTAGGTTATTAGGTATTAAACTGTAATTAAATTTATGTTGCCAATTCATTGTTTGTTTTTCACTGTTTCTAATAAACCATGCGATGTGGATTATTGCATTTTCAGTAAGTTACTATACATATGGGCTCACAGCAGAGATTATGGGACACGCCAACACAGTTGTAAATCTGGCGAAAATATACCAAAATCACTGTACAAAGCTTTGCAATGCATTTATAAAAAGTTCCAACATTGTTTTTTAACAGCATTGTGTGTTTTGAGTGGAAATTATGACTTAGCAAGGTAGAAATAAGGTAAAAACCAAGCAAACTTGGACCGATGGAAATTAGCGAGTCGCCATCTTGAATATTCGCACTCTTGAATATGATAACGAGGCTCAAACTGTCCCGGATGTTCGAGAAAACCTCGATAGGCAATGATAACACAAGTAATTCATGAAACTGACAGTGATAACAATCCCTTCTGAAATAAATATACTTTCATTATTTTCTCGCCCCTTAATTACTCGGTATTAAATAAAGCTGTGTAGAACAAATTCTCCACTACTGCCGGAGTGACAGTTGATGGATCAGTGAAGTAGGGTACCTAGGCAAGCTGTTAGAGCAATATAAAAAACTATATGCCCAATTGCAAAGTTCAAGCAAAAAAGCCATATTTTCTGCCGGACTAATAGTGGTATATTAGTATAATATAGTGGTATATTAGTATAATATAGTGGTACATTAGTATAGTTATATAGTGTACTGGTCAGTGACCGCTGCTTGACTTTCCAAAGTTAAGCACCGTACCTCTGGTACATTAACTGGAAGGGTTACCACCTTGTTCAGATATCGGTCCCGGAAGACTGAACGTTAGTGTTGCCATAATCCAATGAGCAGTGCTAATTTAGGTCGGGCTTTCACCAATTGACTTAAATAAAATTCGGACCAGCTCAGGTAAAGCTGGGGTAAGTAGTTAATTCCAGGGATTGGAGTGGCGCCCACCCCTACCTTTGGGTAGCAGACATAGGGCGCCCCACCGCTGTTATGTAGTAATGCAGCAGGTGCCGTTTGAATTCCAGCAGGGTGACACTCGATCGGTAGCACGTTCCACGTTCTGCACGCTCTTATAAAAAGGACCGCTGCAAAGTTAGTGTTTTTTTACATCTTCGCGGGCGGAAATGTAGAAGGTTTGCTGTCGAGGAGGTTCTTGTTAATCGTTTAGTTGTACAGGGAACAGGTAGAGTTTCGGGGTTGATTTTCGTAAGTTTGTAATACAGTAGCTTTGAAAAAGAAGATCATGTCCAGATATTCATGCCAGTAAGTGATTGGAAGTAAGTTTAGAGATAGCAGACGTTGTTTGTAGGATGTCGAGGAGTGGAATGGAAGGTTTGAAAAAGAATAAAGCCATGAAAAATGCAGATCTACCTGTTATAAGAGGCGTTGCTATGTGCGTTGCTAGGAAGCCTTTGTTGAAAACACGTTGGCGATTTTAGCGACGAAAATGCACTCAACGTTGCAGTTAAAACATTCTGTTGCGTTAGTACCTTGATTATATTAAAACCCGTCAAAAACGACAAAATCTACGCGAGGAATCACGTCAGCTTATGCTTTATTGAGTTATAATGTTGAGCTCAGTAACCAATCAGACAGCGTGTTGTCGCTTATTTACTTCCGGTTATTTTATAAAGTAACATCAATGATATCAAGTTGCGAGCGAAGTACTGTCTGTCGTATTGTACACCCAGGAAAAACTAATTCATTCTAATTTAATTGTATTTATTTGATGTTGAAGATTAAAGTTGTTGAAATTTTGAAAAAAAAGAAAAAGAAGTTTATTCACTACGTTCTTGACGACTATCACCACTGATAGGTGAAAAACGTGGCCTAGCAAACAGCGTCGTAACAAACTAGATTCGCGCAAAACTCTCATTTGCTCTTGTGCGTTCTGCCATCCTGTGTGTTCCTGGTTCTAGATGTCTGCGAAAGAAAGTCGAACTCGATCAGGGTAACAACATTGAGATTGCCTTTATTTATTTCCTGATACTTTGTTTTCTTCTATTTTGTTTTTCTTATAACGTAATGTAGTATGGTAACATCAATTATATAAGTATTGACCTAAGTACTGTTTGTCGAATTGTACACCCAGGAAGAACTAATTCATTCTAATTTAATTGTATTTATTTGACATTGTAAGATTAAAGTTGTTGAAATTTTGAAAAAACAGAATTTTAATCACTATGTTGCTAACCTCTTCTGGTAATGAACTACCAACAATTTCAGCCACAGTATTTCTTGATGAAGTTGGGAACAAGTTTTTTGCCTCCATGTGTAATCTAATAACAATTAGGTCTCCTCTTGAGGCCATCCTTGACAACATTTCAGCATCTTCAATTGTTATGCAAGCAGTGGGAATCTTTGCGGTGCCATTTTTATAAACTTGCCATCCGGTGTGAGGGCTATTGATTGAAAAAGGTGCAATACTTCTTATCAAAGAAGCTACACCACCAACTTTGCTTGTTTCATAAGCACCATCAACTCGATAAGCAACTGAAGTTGAATAATTAATCCATTTTTGGTCAAAAACAACAATTTTCCCCTTAGCCTACATAGTATAAAACGAGAAAGTTAGTATTTATTTTATTTTATAAAACCACAGGCAATATTACTGTGCTGCATCGCTGGCTCTCGGCAGCAATAAACCCTAGTCATAACCCAAATCCTAACCCTAACCAAACCCTAACCGTTAAAAATCAATGAAGGATGTCCGTTGTCAATCTCGTTCCCAGATCCTTAGCCGCCCCACGCAAACGAAGGCTCTATCGCCGGAAGTGGTTGTTTTGATTGGTTAGTTAAGGATTGCCTTTAATTAGATTAACTCTTAATATTTACGCGAATGTTTCGTTCAAAACAAGTAATACTAGAAATACGAATCTGCAATAATCCCCTTGCTCGCCTTTTCAACCACTATCCTCCCCACCCCAGTGTATATACATACACAATATACATGTCTATAGTCAAAACTGTATTTACGGTGGCCCAGAGGTGCAATACACAAACGCAAAAGACAATACACGAACGCAAATTGAGAATACACAAATGCAAACGAGAATACACAAACGCAAAATAGAATACACAAACGCAAAAGACAATACACAAACGCAAAAGACAATACACAAACGCAAAAGAGAATACACGAACGCAAAAGAGAATACCCAAACGGAAAAGAGAATACGCAAAAGAGAATACGCAAATTCAGAATCCATTCGTAGCGCGGGAATCCATTCGTAGACCTGACTGGGTAGGTACTTTATCTGACCTCCATTATAGTGTATCATATAATAACTGATGTAACCATGTATACTCTTAAGCCTCCTTACTCTACTTAGCCATTCTTAGCCCTGCTTAGCCATCCTTAGCCCTCCTTGGCCATACTTGGCCATCCTTAGGCCTCCTCAGCCATCATTAGGCCTCCTTAGCCAGCCTTATCCATCCTTAGGCATACTTAGCCCTCCTTAAGCATACTTAGCCCTCCTTAGGCATACTTATCCCTCCTTAGCCATCCTTGGCCCTCCTTAGACATACTTAGCTATAGCCATCCTTAGCCATCCTTAGGCATACTTAGCCCCCCTTAGCCCTTCTTAAGCCCTCCTTAACCATCCTTATCCTTCCTTATGCATACTTGGCCCTCCATAGGCATACTTAGCCATCCTTAAGCATACTTAGCCCTCCTTATCCATCCTTAGGCATACTTAGCCCTCCTTAAGCATACTTAGCCATCCTTAGGCATACTTAGCTAAAGCCATCCTTAGCCATCCTTAGGCATACTTAGCCCTCCTCCTTAGGCATACTTAGCCCTCCTTAGGCATCCTTAGCCATCCTTACCCTCCTTAGGCATACTTATCCCTCCTAAGGAGGCCTAAGGAGGGCTAAGGAGGAGGGCTAAGTATGGCTAAGGATGCCTAAGGAGGGCTAAGTATGCCAAAGGAGGGCTAAGGATTCCTAAGGATGGCTGAGGAGGGCTAAGTATGCCAAGGAGGGCTAAGGATGGCTAAGGATGGCTAAGCAGAGTAAGGAGGCTTAAAAGTATACATGGTTACATCAGTAATACCATGATGACCTCGGGTTCTTTTGTTCTCGCCGGGTGGTTTAATCACGATATTCCCGGCTTTAGCGGGGAGATCTCTAAATCTCCCGGCAAAGCCGGGCAGATTTCTAATTTCTCCCTGATTAAAATTCATGAGCCAAAATTCAAAGACACGACAAAGAGTTTTGTTAATACGTTTTACACAACAAACAAAATAATTACACTACAATGTTAATGACAGTAAGATAAAGTGTTAATTACTCGACTTATTAATATTCACTAAACATTTCACACAATTATATTAATTTCCTACAATGGAAAATTGTTGAATACATCACTGATCATGCATTGTATTACACAATACTCCTACTATCAATTAGTTTTGTACAATGAAAACACTAGTTTCACCTCGGTCATCATGGTATTACAAACTAATACAATGGTTTTTAAGAATATAGTGATCAAATCTCCCGCAAACCCAGGGAATGTTTGTGAAAGTCCCTCGGGACGCCTTCGGGCTTCGCCCTCATGCTTTCCCTCGGGACTTTCACAAACATTCCTCGGTTTGCGGGAGATTTAATCACTATATTCTTAAAAACCATTGTATTACTTATAATTATTATATTATACATTATAATGGAGGTCAGATAAAATACCTACCCAGTGAGGTCTTGAATCTTTAGCCCGCGCTACGAATGATTCTTAATTTGCGTTTGTGTATTCTCTTTTGCGTTTGTGTATTCTCTTTTGCGTTTTTGTATTCTCTTTTGCGTTTGCGTATTCTCTTTTGCGTTTGTGTATTCTCTTTTGCGTTTGTGTATTCTCTTTAGCGTTTGTGTATTCTCTTTTGCATTTGTGTATTCTCTTTTGCGTTTGTGTATTCTCTTTTGCATTTCTGTATTCTCTTTTGCGTTTGTGTATTCTCTTTTGCATTTCTGTATTCTCAATTTGCGTTTGAGTATTCTCTTTTGCGTTTGTGTATTCTCTTTTGCGTTTGTGTATTCTATTTTGCGTTTGTGTATTCTCTTTTGCGTTTGTGTATTCTCTTTTGCGTTTGTGTATTCTCTTTTGCGTTTGTGTATTCTCAATTCTCTTTTGCGTTTGCGTATTCTCTTTTGCGTTTGTGTATTCTCTTTTGCGTTTGCGTATTCTCTTTTGCGTTTGCGTATTCTCTTTTGCGTTTGTGTATTCTCTTTTGCGTTTGTGTATTCTCTTTTGCGTTTGTGTATTCTCTTTTGCATTTCTGTATTCTCAATTTGCGTTTGAGTATTCTCTTTTGCGTTTGTGTATTCTCTTTTGCGTTTGTGTATTCTATTTTGCGTTTGTGTATTCTCTTTTGCGTTTGTGTATTCTCTTTTGCGTTTGTGTATTCTCTTTTGCGTTTGTGTATTCTCAATTCTCTTTTGCGTTTGCGTATTCTCTTTTGCGTTTGTGTATTCTCTTTTGCGTTTGCGTATTCTCTTTTGCGTTTGCGTATTCTCTTTTGCGTTTGTGTATTCTCTTTTGCGTTTGTGTATTCTCTTTTGCGTTTGTGTATTCTCTTTTGCGCTTGTGTATTTACTATTGTCTTTTGCTTTTTGTGCCACCGTAGTACAGTATATACTGTATTCAGGGCCGTAACAAGAGAAAGACAATTGGGGTGGGGGGTGCTTGGGGTCCTGGATATGCCCCCACGGAAATTTTTTGAAATTAGGATCTTTGAAATAGCATTTCCTGACTTCTGAGAGTAATTTCCAGCAAGTTTTAACAGATCTAAACTGGCAAGAAATCGCTAGAGCAAATTATTGGGGGGCCTGGGCCCTGTATACAATATATACATATACACTATACACAATATACATTATATAAACAGCTACACTAGATGCAAACATTCACTAGTATATATGGCCCCAGAGTCGCGCTACATAACAGCATTCAGTAGTCATGTCGGTTTAAGGCGCTATAAACGACTTAATTTCGGGGTGAGTTCCGCCGCAGAGATATTTCAAGAGACGATCAGAAATGTGATCGAAGGTGTTCCAGGATCACTCAATATTAGCGACGACATAATCGTCTACGGCTCAACCCAGGCTGAACATTGCAAAGAAATAATTTAACACTTAATAAATCCAAGTGCGAATTCAACAAGCCTAGCCTAGTATATTTTGGATATGTTTTTTCCAAAGACGGTGTTTCACCTGATCCGGTCCAAAATGCCTCTGCAGCTCCTAAATCGGATAAGGAAGTAAGAAGCATTCCATGGGTTAGTTAATTATTGTTGGCGCTTTATCCCAGGCTTAGCTGATTTGATGGCGTATTTTCAACCATCGCTCGAAACAGAACTAGTTGTGGATTCAAGTCCCACAGGAATCGGTGCCATCTTAACACAAAAAGAAAGTTCGACCGATGCTACTCCGCGCGTCATATGCAACGCTATAGTAGAGCCCTTACAGAAGTAGAATCACGTTATTCTCAAATAAAAAGGGAAGCCCTTGCCATTATTTGGAGATGTGAAAAATACCACTTATATCTTTATGGGAAACCCTTTTCCATTAACACCGATCACAAACCCTTGTATTCGTTTGTGTATTTTCTTTTGCGTTTGTGTATTCTCTTTTGCGTTTGTTTATTCTCAATTTGCGTTTGTGTATTTTCTTTTGCGTTTGTGTATTTTCTTTTGCGTTTGTGTATTCTCTTTTGCGTTTGTGTATTCTCAATTTGCGTTTGTGTATTTTCTTTTGCGTTTGTGTATTCTCTTTTCGGTTGTGTATTCTCTTTTGCGTTTGTGTATTGCACCTCTGTGCCACCGTAGTATAAAGACAATTGGGGGGCGGGTAATAGGACTGGGTTGCTGGGGGTGCTGGGGGTCCTGGGATATGCCCCCGCTGAAATTTTTTGAAATTAGTATCTTTGAAATAGGATTTCCTGACTTCTGAGAGTAATTTCCAGCAAGTTTTAACAGATCTAAACTGGCAAGAAATCGCTAGAGCAACGGCCTGCATGGTACTGCTACGGCCATGGTACTGTACTATATTATCACAATTTTATAGTGTATATTGTGTATATAATGTATATATATATATATACACTATACACAATATACATTATATTATACACAGCTACACTAGATGCAAACACTCACTAGTATATGTGGCCCCAGAGTCGCGCTACATAACAACATTCAGTACTCATGTCGGTTTAAGGCGCTATAAACGACTTAATTTCGGGGTGAGTTCCGCCGCAGAGATATTTCAAGAGACGATCAGAAATGTGATCGAAGGTGTTCCAGGATCACTCAATGTTAGGTACGACATAATCGTCTACGGCTCAACCCAGGCTGAACATTGCAAAGAAATAATTTAACACTTAATAAATCCAAGTGCGAATTCAACAAGCCTAGCCTAGTATATTTTGGATATGTTTTTTCCAAAGACGGTGTTTCACCTGATCCGGTCCAAAATGCCCCTGCAGCTCCTAAATCGGTTAAGGAAGTAAGAAGCTTTCTTGGGTTAGTTAATTATTGTGGGCGGTTTATCCCAGGCTTAACTGATTTAACAAAACCTCTGCGAGATCAAGAAAGATGTGAAGCGGAATTGGAATGAAAAGCACCAGAAATCCCAAAGCGCCCTACAGCATGCACTATCAAGCGAGACCATAATGGCGTATTTTCAACCATCGCTCGAAAAAGAACTAGTTGTGGATGCAAGTCCCACAGGAATCGGTGCCATCTAAACACAAAAAGAAAGTTCGACCGATGGTACTCCGCGCGTCATATGCTACGCTAGTAGAGCCCTTACAGAAGTAGAATCACGTTATTCTCAAATAGAAAGGGAAGCCCTTGCCATTATTTGGAGATGTGAAAAATACCACTTATTTATTTTTTTATTGTTCGTGAGCGGGCGGAATCCTAGGCATTCCTGCAATTTGATTGGCTGCGTGAGCGGGCGGCTTTTTACGATATTTTGACCACGGTCGCGGAATCCTAAATGCTGACGTTTTTTTAATATTTTTAAAGACCCAGGAGATAATTGTTTTGTTTTTGCTTTATGGATAAAAACGAAGGGTAAACGTAGCACATAAGAAATGGATTCAGACGAAAATTATCACAGCGAGAGTGAGTTTTATTATCCAGACGAGTGGGAAAATGAGGAAATTGACATTGTAAACAATGAACTTCATAATGACGGTACTACCGAAACTAGCGAAGAAATGAATTTAAGCTTTATTCAAGATTTTATAACAGCACAACGTCCTGAGAACACATTGAAAAAAACCAAATACGACATGAATATCTGGCAACGGCATTTCCTGTCAATTAACGAAAACAGAGAAATAAAAAACATACCTCCAAGAGAGTTGAACGTATTTATGTGCCGTTTTTTTATTGATCTAAAAAAGAAAAATGGCAGTCCGTACGAACCTGTTACTTTGACATCTTTTTATCGAAGTCTTCAGCGTTACCTGAATGATAACAACTCGGCCATCAACATTTTCAAAGATCAAGACTTTGCCAAGGCAAGAGAGGTTCTTTCGGCCAAGAAGAAAGAATTGGTGGTGGAAAATGCCAAGGGAAATCGGCCACAAGCGGCTCGCGAACTCAGTGACGCCGAAGAAGATCAACTGTTTTTCTCGGGTGCGTTTGGTAATAAAAGTCCAGAAGCTCTACAGACAACGGTGTGGTGGCTGCTTTCCCTTCATTTTGGTTTCCGTGCTCGAGACGAAAGTAGAAAGCTAAAATGGGGCGACGTTCAGCTCAAAAAAGATGGTGAAACTGGTCGGGAATTTCTTCTATGGTCGGCGGAGAGGGGATCTAAGACCCGAAAAGGAGATGGTCAACGAGCATTCAGTCCGGTAGCGTACGCAACGAATAATGAAAGATGCCCTGTTAAATATTTTAAAGAGTATGTAAGCCGCCGTCCTGATGAGATGAAGGATCCTGACTCGCCATTTTACCTTGCCATCAACCACAGAAGAAAAACAGGGAGCCAAATTTGGTACTCCAGAGCTCCACTCGGCAGAAACGAAATTGGCAAGCTTCTTGTAAAAGCAGCACAGAAAGCCGGTTTGTCTGGAAATATTACAAACCATAGCGTCAGAAAGACATGTATCTCCAGACTTATGGATGCCGAAATCCCTGCCAATTATGTCGCTCAACTTAGTGGCCACAAGAACCTAAAAAGCCTCGACTCATACAAATCGGCTTCGGTTGAACACCAGCGAAAAATGTCCCATGTCTTAAGTCGTTCATTCCATCAAAAAAATAGCGAATCAGGAGAATCCACTGTAACGTCCGCCGGCACCTCTTCGATGCTTTCAACATCTGCATGCACATCTTTCGGTCCTGTAAACCCATCCAATCCAACAGTTTCTGGTCCTTCTGGCTTGTTTTCTGGTGCCTCAATTGGAAAAATTGAAGGATGTACATTCAACTTTCACGTTCACAACAACGAAGGCATTTCGAATGATTTAAAAGCTCAGCCACAGATGAAACGTCGCAGAATTATCCTGCAGAGCGATGATTCCGATACTGACTGACTAGATCTTTGACTTGCTTTACAACCCTTGAAGAGTAGAGACCATCTATTATGTATATAAACCTTTTGTCTTGAATTTCCTTGTTCTGTCTGTTGTTCCTCACTCTGACGACGTTCGGAATAAAATGCCGTTGTACTCATAGTTGTACTTGCGTACGTCAGCACGTCACATGGTAACAGTGAAAATTACGTAATCGTTTTTTTTACTAATTTCCGGTAATATTATAAAATGTTCAAGCTATTTTATGGGCTTTTTGGTTATATTAAAATGAAATTTGTTGGTATTTATTTTTCTTTTCTCAAATAAACACTGTAGTCTACGTGCCAATAAATTACTTCTGGAATTCAGCTTCATACCCTGCATAATGTGCAATAAAAAAATAAATATGTTATTTAGCGTTTTTGGTCGGTCCGTATAGAAAAATATTTTACCTCGGTCTCAAAAACGACCCTCGGCCTACGGCCTCGGGCCGTTTTCGAAACCTCGGTAAAATATTTTTCTATACGGACCTCCCAGCCGGTAAATAACATATATATCTTTATGGAAATTAAGCCCTTTATCACCGATCACAAACCCTTGGAGAAAATATTAAATTATCCAGCTCATCAGTCTCCGCCGAGAATTGGACGTTGGATGTTAAAGCTACAACCGTATACGTTTACCTTTACGTACAGGCGTGGCGAGGAAAACCCTGCTTATTATCTATCACGCCATCCAGATCTGACTGAGCAGAACAGGACTGAAGAGAAAGTGGCGGAAGAACATATTAACTACATATTTACCAACGCAGTCCCGAAGGCAATAACCCAGGAAGAGTTAATGATTGCCACAAGAGAAGATGCAGCGCTGCAAGCTGTAATTACTGCACTCAATACTGGTCAATGGCACAACATCGAACACGCATATAGTGACATTGATATGGAAATACCCTTTTAAGTGGACGGCGTATTGTTATTCCACAACGTCTACAAAATCGAGTAATAGGTCTAGCACATGAATCAAGGGATAATAAAAACTAAGAAATTACTCCGAGAAAACGTCTGGTTCCATGGTGTCGACAAGCTCGTGGAAGAATGCATAGAACAATGTATCCCGTGTCAAGCATCAACGCATGCTACGAAATGCGAGCCATTGCGAATGACAAATCTTGCAGTTGGTCCGTGGGAAAGTATATCTGTAGATTTCTGTGGTCCCTTTCCATCAGGCGACATCCTTTTGGTAGTCGTACTGTAGATGATCATTCTCGATATCCAGAAGTGGAAATAGTGAAGTCAACTTCGTCAAAGAGCACAATTCCTAAGTTAGACAAAATATTCTCCACGTACGGCGTTTCAAAGACAGTTAATTAGCAGACAATTGTCCTCAATTTAATGGTGATGCAGGCGAATGGAGAGGTCGAGAGATTTATGCGCACGTTAGAAAAGGCAGTTAGAACAGCGCAAATTGAAAGAAAGCCATGGAAACAAGAGCTATATACTTTTCTATACGCAACTATCGTCCATGCCACCATTTGATGTTTTGTTTCAGAGGCCGATGAGAACCAAACTTCCTGAGGTCAACGACATTGAAGTCAATGAAGAAAAGAAGATTCCCGACATCCAGAGAAAGGATGCAAAGGCTAAAGCAGAAATGAAATCGTTTGCTGATCAGAAAAGGCGTTCCAAATCATCCACAGTAACAAGAAATCAGAAGAAAGGTAAAATGCAAACACATTTTGTGCCTATACCTTATCGAGTCATAAGAAAGAAAGGTTCAATGATAACAGCACAAAGAGGAGCACATCAAGTAACACGAAATTCTTCGCATTTTAAGAAGATTAAGAACAGACCTGAGAATGATTTAGAACAAGAAAAAAGTATTGAATACTCAGACGATGAATCAATAGGGGACGAGAATGTTGAAGAGGAAACTCCGAGATCAGAACCAGTTAATAATCCAGAAACGATAGATAATCAGAAATGATGGAGTCAGAAATCAGAGAAAACCATCAACCTTTACGCAGATCTTATTGAACCAGAACTACTTCTCAATATCTAACGGACTTTGTGTGGACATTAGATTTATAATTAGCTAAGTGAACATTTGATAATTCAAGAACATTTAACAGGCCTGAATATTACCGCCGGACACCGGACATTGTCCGGCGTTAATTCGTCTTGTGACCGGCAGCTTGGAGCTGCTGCCGGACATCAATGTCCGGCCGACTCGACCACTTGTAGACCAAATTTTGCCTCCCAGTAAGTTAAGCGTTTATATGACAATCCAGCTACTTTGATATTTATCGACCACGTACACATGTTCCCACGTATGACGCATTGTGTGAATTCCATGCGCAGTCAACACAGTCATGACCTGTAACCGCTTTATGATCGTTAATCACATAAAGATGGCGATTCAAAGTGAGATCTAACAGCGTTGTTCGCTGTATTGGCGACAAGGCTATTAATGTACAACATTTATCACACACTAAAACGATTCGGGGATAAAATTAACAAACCGTGTCCCACAGAAAAGTGGTCTTGTCCGGCCGATTTACTCTGTGGCCAGACATCGTGTCCGGCGAGCTCCAAAAAATTATATTCTGGCCTGTTCAATAATTTAAACTACTTGTTAAAATGAAAAGGACTAACAAAAACTATTACATGATTTACATTACATAGCATTTGAACTATAAACTGAATTCAGGATGGATGTAGTGTTGTTAATATACTTCAAAAACTCATTAATATTCATTAACCAAATTGTCCAATCACATTTCCGTATTTAGTCACGCGCAAGGCTTTTATACCTGATAAAAGCCACGAATACTAATCAGCATGAAAATTATATAAAGTCTATACGAACTTTATATAAAATTCCTGCTAATTTGCATTTCATACGTCAACCCAATTTACCTCTAATAGAAAATAAAAACCAGTACACTCCCTAGTGATTACAATCAATTGATTTTGAAGCTATTTAAAACACTCCAACACTCGCGTTTTATCATATCTAAAATGCTCGCGCTGCGCGCTCGCATTTTAAATAATATGAAAAACGCTCCTTCTCGTGTTAACGTGTTTTAAATACTACTTAACTGTCAAGTGTATTTAGTATACATAGTGTACTAATGATATATGCAACACAATACTATAAAAGACTGTAAATAGAATAAAACGTTAGTAAAGAAATTACACCGGCTGCCGGTCATATCAATTAGTCAGTCGTTAACAAATCGCACGTAGATTTTAAACGTTATCTCGGCCAATATTTACTCGATTTCAATACTGAAATCAGATTTGGAATTACCAAGTCTAAATACATAACATACCCTTCGTAAAAACGGTTTATGTACTTAGAAATTAGTCAGCAATCAAGCACCCTCTTTAGTCGTATATTAGTTTGAACGTAATCTCGATCAATATTTAACCGTTTTCAATTCTGAAAACAGATTTGGAATTAGCGAGTCTAAATACATAACACACGAACCTATTATATATATTACTCAAACGTATATACCCTTCGTAAATTCGTCAGATCACAAATCGCCAATGGCAGCCGCTGCCCCGGCTTATCACACTCGCTTCGCAACCTCGCTTGCGAGGGGATAATTTTGAAACTGGTCGGATTACACAAGTAAACCTATTTTGATGTGTTCAAACGTTATTTCTTCTAATTAAGTTTAATTGTTATGATCATGAGATTGGACTTACTTCTAAAGCTCTTGAATGAAGTTCATCAAATGAGTGAACTACAATTACTTCAGCTATAATTCCATGTGACGATGTACCAATACTGCTACCTAGACCAAGTATTGACATTTCATAAACTCTTGGTTCCAACAATGTTGCAGATTCTTGACCTCTTATCCAATGCGGAATATTACGAACTGCTTCTCCATGGACATTCTCCAATCCATCTGCTTGTAGTTCAGCAAGCATATAATCAATAGCATTTTCAAGATTCTTTGAGCCAACCAACCTATTTCCAAACTTATCAGTCATGGCTGCAAGACGGTCATATGTTTGATGTTTTCCTTTGCCATTAATTACAAATTCCATGATTTGCTGGGACACATTTCTGAAATCTTCAATCTGTGAATCAATTGTATCACTTTTCAAGGTATTCTCTATTTTCTCAGACACTGGAATTGCCAAAGATGCAGGCAAACTAACTTGCAGAAGAATTACAACTTGCATTCAAACAAAACGTTTCCGTTTTTCTGAGAGAACCATTCTGTTTGACTTCCTGTGCGTCGTGGTGGGTCCAGATCACTGTAGAAATATAAATAAAAGTCATGAAATCCTCGCAGACGCAGGCCCCATCATTGGCTCCTTGTGGAGTCAATTCAGAAGGCTGAAGAACATTGGCGGGCTCCTATAGGGTGAGAATAAATATGAAAGATGTTACGTTCTCAAAAGAACTGGATATAATATGAAAGAAATAAGAGAACTTCAATATGTCTAAAAATACTTAAGAGTACTTACGTATATTTATGGACGACGTTTCGGACGATGTGTCCTTCTTTAGTTTATTAAAATATACGTACAGTAAGTACTCTTACTTAAGTATTTTTCCACGCCGGTTCTCTTATTTCTCTTTTTCAGGAGGAAAGGGCATGTGTAGCAGCGGGAACGGCCGCAAGAAAATGTTCCCGCTGGTGCCGAGGTATCTTGTTAATAAGGGCACTATGTATATATCCTCAATCCTACCACAGTTATTACTGCCACCACATTTGACCACACAAATCCGTCATACTTTTTCATGCACGTCCACCAACATCATTTGTTGCATATCTTGCGAATAAATGCCCTGAAATCTACACCGGTGAAACTGGCGACGACTTTCAGACAGGTTTGCTGAACATCTTCGTTCCGTGAGGAACAATGACGTTGACAAACCTGTAGCCCGCCATTTCAACTGCTCTAACCATTTGGTTTCAGATATGAAAGTCTGTGCCATACTTCCCATCTTAGGCTCCAGTTACACTATACCGGATTGCTTTTCATACCGGATTGTCTCAACCCAATCCGATACGAAAATATTGGCAGTTTACACTGCTCCGCTCCGCTTATTCGTACGCTCGGTACCTGGAATACACTACATCGCGCATGCGTAAGCTAAACGCGGGAAACCTGTGGCACAAATACAGTACTGTAACAATGGATGGAGAAAAGGCCTTTTATTTGGACAGACGCAGAGATTGAGCTACTTCTTGAGGCAGTGAAGGTGTTTGCTGCTACTTACTTATTTGAAGGAAAAGATTGGGAAGGGGTGAAGGCAAAATACGATGAGATTAAAGAAATATTTATCGAGCGTTACCCAAGAGTAGAAGCTGGAGAAGAACCAACCGAAGATTTTCCGAAAGCTAGATGTCTAGAAAGAGTGAGTAAAGATCGAATTGCCGCCAAATTAAAGTCGATACGCAAGAATTACAAGAAGGCTATTGATCTGGGGAAAAGAAGCGGTGGTGGTAGTGATGACGTTTTGTGGCTTATGCAATGACATTTGGGCTGGGGCACCATCAACAACGAGTATACAAGATAATTTACTTTCTTTTATAAATATCAGCATGTATCTTTGAAAATTAGACAACCACACACCGCATCTCCCTGGTCTAATCCAAAATCTCCGAGCTACTTTCTCCTTTTTCAATTTCCGAACCCTACGGTTTGATGAAGCTATTAATATGTTTTTCAATCTTCTTTTTGCCAAGTAATAGCTGGCAGTTACGTAGAAAAGGATGGAATTCATCTGCGTTGCAACTGTATACATAGTAACGAGCATCTTCATCATGTAAGTTGAACTCGAGGTTGAACTTGAACGCTGCCATGTTGTTCTAATTTCGCGCCACAATGTCGGAGCGTATCGGATTACCTCGTTTACACACAATAATTACGGCACGGCACATATCGGATTACTTTTCGTATCACCTCCAGAGCGGAGTGATTTTGCTCCGACATGTTGTACCGGATCACTGCGTGATAGTGTAAATGAAACCCCTATCCGATACGAAAAGTAATCCGATACGCAAGCAATCCGGTATAGTGTAACTGGGGTCTTAGATGGTAACGATAACCGCAAACGACCACATATCCCCATGGCCTTAACGAACGTTTTTCTTTTATTTAATTTCCTATACGTTTTTTTGTTATTTTAGTTTGCGAAGAACTTTATTAGCTCATACAGTTTCATTCCTTTTCAAGTTTTACCACTTTACTATCGCATAATCTCCTTGAATATTGGACCTATCATTGCTCCCTTGGCTAGTTCTCCCTCCCCCTCAGTCTGTTTTCTGATCGACTGTAAAAATAGTGGTATGCGATTACTTTAGGAAATGGGCTAGAGTTTATGCTATTCCTGACTACAAAGCAATCAAAGTAGCGAATGGATATCACGCTACGGATTGATGCAAACTCTACACTCAGATCAAGGACATGACTTTGAGAGATGCTGGGCATTCAGAAGACCCAAACGACTCCCTATCATTCCCAAAAGATGGTCTAGTGGAGTGACTTAATCGGACGTTAAAGAACATGTTGGCTAGATTGGTGAATGATAATCAAGATAATTGGGCCCCATACCTTGATGGCGTGCAGGACAGCCGTACAATATTCTACAGGCGTACACATGAAGTACCCATTTATTCGCCCATTTGTACAAATGTTTAATAATGATCCTATTTTATGTAAAACCATATAATTATTTATAGAAAAACTAAACTGGACTGACAAAATGGTGGAAATATAGAATATTTACTCTAAAATTATCAAAACTGCACTATATAGAAAAGTGAATGACAAACTTTTAAGAACAATAAAAACTTGAAAACGTTGTATAAAATGAATGAGAAAATTGATCCTAGCCATGACTTGTAGTGACCTACACGTCACCCGTGGGTTCTTTCTTGTTAGCTCATTGAAGCTTCAACATTTGTGTCCGTAGCTATATCTGCTGTTGTTCGTTTTTGGATCGCCGTCCATCATTAGGTCTTGCGGAGATCGAGCTGTCAAACATTCGATACGGGGTTGGTTCCCCTATACCTGACATACCGGAAATAGCTATGACGTCATAGATATGTCGGTCGAAGGGTGTAAATGTTGAAAATTATAGAGATTGATAGTATTAGTTATGAAATAGTTATCAAAATTGGTTCAACAAGGTCACATTGATTGCTATCACCATAAAGATTAATAGTTGTAATGTGCCTTGCAAAGTAGCTATATAATAAAGTCATCCATTTATTAGGTACCATCGAGTACTCATCATTGATCAATAAATATCTCCTTTCTTTTGATCACTTCGCAGTTTTTGGCGTCACTACAAACAGACTCAGTAAAGTAGCAGTACTATGTTTTTCAACTTATCAGGAAGCCATTGTCTGACATTACCGACGGCTTTATTCGTGAAAAAAAGGGATTGTCAGATTTCTCCACATCATTAATCAGTGGTTCCACCTATATTACCAATTTACCCTTACCAGGTTTCGTTTTATAATACCACATTCTTCCTATGTTTCTTATCAATGTCCAATGGATAGGCTTCATCCTCCTGGAACACTCTACCGCTCAATTCAGGGGTATTAATACAACATCCTTCTTCTTAGGCTCAAAATATAGACACAATATATGGCTCTCCCTTGATCAATCCAAGCTTTTTAACAATATGGGACTCGCTTATTACATATTAACGGCCACCCTATATTAAGTGGTCACCCTATACTAAGTGCTCACCCTGTATTAAGTGGTCATCCTATATTAAGTAGTCACCCTATACTAAGTGGTCATGCTATATTAAGTGGTCATCCTGTATTAAGTGGTCATCCTATATTAAGTGGTCACCCTACATTAAGTGGTCACCCTATATTAAGTTGTCACCCTATATTAAGTGGTCATCCTATATTAAGTGGTCACCCTGTATTAAGTGGTCACCCTATATTAAGTGGTCACCCTATATTAAGTGGTCACCCTATATTAAGTGGTCATCCTATATTAAGTGGTCACCCTGTATTAAGTGGTCACCCTATATTAAGTTGTCACCCTACATTAAATGGTCATCCTATATTAAGTGGTCACCCTATATTAAGTTGTCACCCTGTATTAAGTGGTCATCCTATATTAAGTAGTCACGTTGTATTAAGTAGTCACGCTGTATTAAGTGGTCATCCTATATTAAGTCGTTATTCTATATTAAGTGGTCACTAGGGTGGTCCATATTTTATCTTTTTTTTATTTTGTATAGTCTCACCCTCTTAAATGGCTCCAATTGGGTTAAAAATGCTGGGTATAAAATTGTATTAAAAACTATTGACATTTAAATGATTTCTTCTTTTTCATCGAGCGAGCCAAGATTTCAAACTATGCTGACGACAACCAGTTATACTGCTGGGATTCTGATCCTGCTGTAGTTGAGGAGATTTTGAACAGCGAACTTGTTGTTGCCTGTGACTGGTTTTATAACAACAAGATGATTTTGAATCCAGATAAGTGTAAGGCCATGATTCTTACTGGTAATCGAAGTGCGGATATATCATTGTTTGCTAATGAAGAATTGATTCCAATAGTGAGCAAAATTGATTTGTTGGGAGTCACAGTTGATAGCTCTCTAAATTTCAGTGAACACATCTCAAAAATTTGCAAGAAGGTCGGCAAACAATTGGATTTTCTCCGCAGGTTGAGAAAAATTCTATCTTTTTCATCTAAACGTTGTTTATATAACTCATTTGTTATGTCTTATTTCACGTACTGTTCGTCAGTTTGGCAACATTGTCTAAAGTCTGACTCCAATAAGATGGATAAACTACATGAAAGAGCTTTGCGATGTATTTACGACGACCGGTCTTTGGACTTTACCTCCCTGACTGATAAAATTGGCTATACTCTGAAGGATCGGAGAATACAAGATTTGCTTATTATTGTTTACAAGTCTGTGCAACTATCCACCTGTGTACTTGAAGGACTATTTTCCCATTAGGGATAATATTAAGAACCTTAGAGGACTTAACAAACTGTGCATTCCAAGAGTTAAAACCACACATTTTGGTCTTAATTCAACTTCGTACACCGCTGCAACGAATTGGAACTCTTTACCAGACTCCTTAAGAACAGCAATTAATGTAGAGTCTTTTTGTAGCGCTGTGCGTACAATGAGATTTTAATGTTTAATGTTTTATATTTGTAAATTTAGTGCTTAGTATTTTTTTTTTCTATTTCTCGGAATATTAGCAATGTATCTGCTAGGGACCTAAACAGTCCCATCAACCCGAGGTTTAAATAAAGTTTATGATGATGATGATGATGATTTAGGGGTAGCTCAAGGATCCTGAATTTTTTTATATGTATGGTTTCCAAGATATAGGGCTCCAAACTTGTTTAACCAATAAGAATTTTAAGAACTTTGGAGCCCAGCTACATCTCGGAAACCATGTATTTTTGGCTATAAGTTTGTCTTAAAGTCAAATAGGAAACCAGGTCTAAACTACTCACTAATGGACCAATTAGACCAATCCGACACTCCCCTGAGGACTTTTAGCATATTGGACAATTTGGCTGATTTTTCTCATAGGGATACTATAGTAAAAATTGCAGGGTCCTTGGGGAAGAAACTATTTCTCAGCTTCTTTTGTCCTCAGTTTTCTAACGTAGCCCTTTTTTAGGTCGATATCGATAGTTCGCTGGTATACTCTATAGCCCCAAATTTGCATAACCTTATCGTCATTGAACCGACTCGACCCATGAAACCTTCGCTCCACCAGAATTTTCTGAATTTTTGCGTTCTTAATACACAGTCATTAAATAACAAGTCTGCTGATTTTATAGGTTTTGTATATGATTCTAAATCTGACATTAGCACTTAGCGAAACATGGTTTACGGATAAAGAATCTGCTTCGAAAGCCATGCATGTGCACCTCAGTTGGATATATAAACCAACGTACTGGTGGCACGGGTATTTCGGAACAATCTATCTATTTGCAAAGTAGCAACAGCACTGCTAGTACTAATAATATATACATATGTAATATAATAATATAATATAATATAATATAATATAATATAATAACACTAATTTGGCTTGCTGTGGAATATTTAATTTGGGCGGGTAAGAAAAAGTCTAGCTGCTTAGCCTTATGACTGTTTGATGTTCTTGAAGCAGAAGTCACACTATATGTATAGACCAGGAAAATTATTCGTTTTTAGTCGCAAAGATGTTATGCATCTTAAACATGTTATGCATCTTAAACACAGAAATTCCAGAATTCAACTCACAAATATCGTGCTCTTCCTTGAAGCCTTTTCCTTCGCTATTCCCTGAGCCTCACAAACGTACACAATTGAACGTCGCTCATTGAAAACAACCATAATATATATTCTTACGAATTGGCATGTGATGAACAACTAGATAAAAAACTCTAAATTATCATTGTTGTACTGCGGAATGTGTAGGAAGGTCTATTACATTTGGAGTGAATTACGCGCCCTTTGAGAAGAGAGTGAAAGTAACAGTTTACCTTTGAACATAATATGTACACATTAGTAGTTTACGTTTCGAGATTATGTAGTCGATATGATGTATTATGGATTATGTAGAATTCAATGTTGAATGTTTTAACATACCTTTATTATTGTCACAGCAGGTACAGAAATGTTTGACCTGCTCACTTTGGAAATAAATGCTTCTTCCAAATCTGCTTCCGCTTGGAATTTGCCTCATTAATTAATTTATAGTAGCCTGATTAATTCTAGCCCTGCCTCCTCCGCAGGCCCTAGTGAGTGTTGCAGGCGCGGCGGCGCAGGCTAGCAATAGAGCGTAGGCCTTTCTCGATTGTGCTGGCACATTTTTTGGCATAATTTGGGAAAACGAGCATATTTTTGGCTCTTTTTAAGGAAAAAGCACTGCTAGCATAATCGGCTTCAAGCTTTGTTCAATTTATTTCCATAGCGGTAATAGTCCAGGCACTTCAGGGCATACTGGGGTAAGCACCGGAAGTATATTTAATATCGGACCCAGTCTACAACTCCACGCTCTCATCAAAAATCAAAAATGGCGTCATCCACGCCTGAAGATAACTTACTTGTCGTACAAGGAAGGCAACCGGCTGATACTTCAGCCTGCAGAGAGAGTTTTCTCCATAATCTCCACTTCGTTTAATGACCAGCAAGATCATGCACTTGCAGATTATCTACAAGCGAGTGTAATGCTGCAATACAACAAACGCTAAAGTTGTTAGGAGAACGAACTGCAATGCTAATCAGAGCATTGAGCATTTGAGGGCAATAACTGAGTCATAAGTGTACTTTATGTTGTGTTAAGTTAAGAACAGTTCAGGACAAAGAAATGATCATTCAAAAGTTAGAAACTTGCTGAATAGCATAATTTAATAAAAACTAGCATAATTTTTGTAAACCAGCATAATTCGAGCATAATTTACACAAAAAACGAGCACTGCTAGTAGCACAATGTGCCAGTTTTACACAATCGAGAAAAGCCTAATAGAGCGCCAGCAATGGTTGATTTCTTCGCGCGCTTTCCTCTAAAATTTCCGCGCGCCCGCCGGCCTCCTCTCAAATTTCCGCGCGCCCGCTCAAATTTCCGCGCCCGCTCTCGTAATTTGTAGGCAAGCGGCTGCGGACGAAGCAGATATAGGTCTGCCAGAAACTCTACCTTTTATTGATTTTGGGTAATGCAATGTATACGTGAGCCCCCTAGATAAGCAAGTTTGCTTTTGGTGTAAACGTTCGATACATTTTAGATGTGCCCATTTTCGGTTTCATATTCATGACATTTTATATTTGGAATCAAGTAAAACATAAATCCTATCTAAAATGAGAGGTAAGGAGCCTCCTCCCGATAATATGGTAAATCCAGAACTACAACAGCGGAGCCTTTATCGGCTTGCTAATAATATCCTTGTAACTTTTAATATCAATTAAAGCTTTTCTCTCCGACTCCGATAGGTTACTGTAATTATTGCCCTTCTCATCAATGGCAAGTGAATATTTTTCAAGTTCACTAAGATACAGATTAAGGGCCGGCGTCTACGTACAGTAGATCCTTAGTGGTCTTCTAGGAACGAGTACAGTAAGCAAGGGTTGTCTGTTCCGTAAAGCTGCTCTTCACACTGTCGAAAGCTATCTGTTCTGCATCTCCCCAGCGGAAAGGTGGCAGCAATTTGGGAAAAGTCTGGGATGAATTGCAACACATATCCCATTATCTGCATGAAAACGTCTTACTCATCCTTTTGAGCTGGGCTTCTCACATTCTCTCGCTGGTAGTATTCTTTCGAGGGATCGAAGTTCGCTCTTGGAGGCGGGACGGTTGTTCGGCTGAATCTCGTAGCTGGGTCCTTCCATAGGAGGCCGGTTTGGTTGAGGTTTCCTACCTTTTTCGTCGTCACTAGCTTCCAGGATTTTAATGGCAGTTCGGTTCTCGGTGGAGAATAATGATGATGAATTTTATTTTCAGTAGGTATATACATCTTTACACAATTGTATTCCGCTTGATGGCTTTCTTCTAACTAATACTAATAAGTAATAACACGAAATTACTAAGTAACATTGAATAATCATACAACCTATTTATCGGGTACATGTGCAGACTAAATTATGTATACAATTTCGACAGTGAAGCTCCTCTAAATACAATACTTTAAAATTTAAGTCCAAAAAATGCGTTTTAGTTTTCAAAGGATTGTAAAGATATATTATCTACATCTTTCATATTATTTGGAAGAGAATTAAACAACATAGCTCCACCATATGATATTTTAGTTTTGGCAATCTCACTAAATATACCTTTGGAAGTTTAAGATCTATTAAAGATGATCTTGTTCTACCAGAATGTGTTTCTTTGATAAACTGGAATAAATCCAATAAATTAGATGGATCTTTGTTCTTTAATACATTAAATACTATAAGAAGCTTTCTCATTTTTATTAGATTCATTATCGAAATCCAGAGTTTTTGAAATAAGACAACAGGGAGTATCAATACCGGTCTGTAAAATTATCCTTGCTGCTGTTTGTGCAATTTCAATAGATAATTAAATCTGTCGATGCATTGCCCCATATATAGTACAACAATACAATAAATGAGGGTTAAAGACTATGGCATTTTTAAATATAGGGGGAACAGAGCAGGAAATACTAAATCATCAATCCTAGTTAGGATATGTCCTCGTTACGCAAGACGTGTCCGCCATCGCAGGCCCAAATTTGCATAACCTTATCGTCATTCAACCGACTCGACCCGTGAAACCTACGCTCCACCATAATTTTCTGAATTTTTGCGTTCTTAATACACAGTCATTAAATAACAAATCTGCTGATTTTATAGGTTTTGTATATGATTCTAAATCTGACATTAGCACTTAGCGAAACATGGTTTACGGATAAAGAATCTCTGAATCTGCTTCGAAAGCCATGCATGTGCACCCCAGTTGGATATATAAACCAACGTACTGGTGGCACGGGTATATTATTTCGGAACAATCTATCTATTTGCAAAGTAGCAACAGCACTGCTATAGTACTAATAATATATACATATGTAATATAATAATATAATATAATATAATATAATATAATATAATATAAATAATATAATAACACTAATTTGGCTTCTTGTGGAATATTTAATTTGGGCGGGTAAGAAAAAGTCTAGCTGCTTAGCCTTATGACTATTTGATGTTCTTGAAGCAGAAGTCACACTATATGTATAGACCAGCAAAATTATTCGTTTTTAGTCGCAAAGATGTTATGCATCTTAAACATGTTATGCATCTTAAACACAGAAATGCCAGAATTCAACTCACAAATATCGTGCTCTACCTTGGAGCCTTTTTCTTCGCTATTCCCTGAGCCTCACAAACGTACACAATTTAACGTCGCTCATTGAAAACAACCATAATATATATTCTTACGAATTGGCATGTGATGAACAACTAGATCAAAAACTCTAAATTATGATTGGTGTACTGCGGAATGTGTTGGAAGGTCTATTACGTTTGGAGTGAATTACGCGCCCTTCGAGAAGAGAGTGACTTTGAACATAATATGTACACATTAGTAGTTTACGTTTCGAGATTATGTAGTCGATGATGTATTATGGATTATGTAGAATTCAATGTTGAATGTTTTAACATACCTTTATTATAGTTACAGTAGGTATAGAAAAGCTTGACCAGCTCACTTTTGAAATAAATTCTTCTTCCAAATCTGCTTCCGCTTGGAATTTGCCTCATTAATTAATTTACAGTAGCCTGATTAATTCTAGCCCTGCCTCCTCCGCAGGCCCTCGGTAGTGTTGCAGGCGCGGCGGCGCAGGCTAGCAATATAGCGTAGGCCTTTCTCGATTGTGCTGGCACATTTTTTGGCATAATTTGGCAAAACGAGCATATTTTTGGCACTTTTTAAGGAAAAAGCACTGCTAGCATAATCGGCTTCAAGCTTTGTTCAATCTATTTCCATAGCGGTAATAGTCCAGGCACTCCAGGGCAGGCCAAAAAACGTAAAAAAACGCCAAAACCATCTGGGGTAAGCACCGGAAGTATACTTAATATCGGACCCAGTCTACAACTCCACGCTCTCATCAAAAATCCAAAATGGCGTCATCCACGCCTGAAGATAACTTACTTGTCGTACAAGGAAGGCAACCGGCTGATACTTCAGCCTGCAGAGAGAGTTTTCTCCATACTCTCCGCTTCGTTTAATGACCAGCAAGATCATGCACTTGCAGATTATCTACAAGCGAGTGTAATGCTGCAATACAACAAACGCTAAAGTTGTTAGGAGAACGAACTGCAATGCTAATCAGAGCATTGAGTATTTTGAGTGCAATAACTGAGTCATAAGTGTACTTTATGTTGTGTTAAGTTAAGAACAGTTCAGGACAAAGAAGTGATCATTTAAAAGTTAGAAACTTGCTGAATAGCATAATTTAATAAAAACTAGCATAATTTTTGTAAACCAGCATAATTCGAGCATAATTTACACAAAAAACGAGCACTGCTAGTAGCATAATGTGCCAGTTTTACTGGCACAATCGAGAAAAGCCTAATAGAGCGCCAGCACTGGTTGATTTCCTCGCGCGCTTTCCTCAAACCTTGAGGTTGACTGGCAAAACTATAAAAAAGCCAGAAACAAAACAAACATAGAATTGAGAAAAGCCAAGACAGATTACTACACTAGTAAGATTGCAAATCAAAAACATGATCCAACAGAGGCATGGAAAACAATAAATACTTTATTAGGTCGTAAGAATAAACCTGCAAGGGTAAATGAACTGAAATGTATGCGGGGAAATTCTGCAAAGCCCTGAAGAAATTGCTGAGTGCTTTAACAATTTCTTTTCAAATATTGGACCAAATCTAGCAAGTGAGATTGAAAACTCTGATTGCAACTTTCTAGAATACATTAAAAAAGCTGAATCTGAGTTCACTACCTTTAAAGCAGTGACTGTAGACAACATTTGTCGTCTCCTGTATGGCCTGTCATGTAGTTCCAACGCAACTGGTATAGATAAAATCTCCAGTAAAATTATTAAGACAGCTGCACCTGTTATTTCAAGTTCACTAACTTATATATTTAATCAAACCATTACCTTATGCTCTTTTCCCAATGAATGGAAAATAGCAAGAGTAACACCAGTATATAAAAGTGGTCATCGTAATTTGCCAGTAAATTACAGACCTATTTCTGTTTTGCCTGCCATAAGCAAAATTATGGAACGAATTCTCTATAATCAATTATATGATTACTTAACCCAAAATAAACTCCTTTCTGAAAATCAGTTTGGTTTTAGAAAATTTCACTCCACTGCAACTGCATTGTTAGATTGTACAAACACTTGGTATGCAAACATGGATAGAAAGTTATTTAATCTGGTAGTATTCATTGACTTTAAAAAAGCCTTTGATACAGTAGACCACCAGGTTCTACTTAAAAAACTAGAACTATACGGAATCAAAGAAGATGCATATTTACTAGTAAAATCCTATCTTTCCAACAGAAACCAAAAGTGTCAAGTAAATGGATCTATTTCATCTAAGCACAGGATCACATGCGGCGTTCCTCAGGGCTCTATCTTAGGACCATTGTTCTTTTTACTATATATAAATGATATGCCACATTGCTTAAATGAAACTAAATCCAGATTATTTGCTGATAACACAAACTTAACAGCCTCAAGTGAGACAATAAATGATGTTGAGGTTGCCATGAACTCGGATTTAGAAAACCTCAGAAAATGGCTAATAGCTAATAAACTTAGTCTTAATGTTGCAAAAACTGAATTTATGTTGATTGCCATTCGTCGATTGAGGGAATTTGTTGACAGAGATTCGCTTCTTTCTATATATAATGCAATAATCCAACCATACTTTAATTACTGCTGTGAGGTATGGAATATATTTGGTGAGACGCAATCTACACAACTGCAGAAACTGCACAACAGAGCAGCTCGAATTATTACGTATTCGAGTAATGAAGTCCATTCCACCATTGTGTTAAATAAATTGGGATGGCAACCACTACAAACACAAAGAAACAAAGCCAAAGCTAAGATTATGTTTAAAATTTTGAATAATATGGGACCAAATAGTCTCGCAAACCTCTTTACCTATAAAAAAGAGATGTCAAATCACAATCTTCGGAACATTTCATCTTCAATTTGCTTGCCACTGAACCACGCACAAACAACATGAAAAAGAGTTTCATGTATGATGGGCCATTTATATGGAATTCTCTCCCCAAAGAAATTAGGGAAAGCAAGTCTTTGTCGGTCTTTGAACGCAAAATCGCTACTCATAACTTGTAGAAATACATATGTAAATAACATTTGTAAATAACTTAACTCTATTACTACGATGATTCGTGCATGCCTATAATATTGACACTTTTCTGACATTTTTAACATCTTGAACATTTTAAAACATTTATATTGTATACTTAAACCATTCTCTTTGTACAAACCCATCGTGGAAACCAGCTTCTGCTGAAGTTGTTAGCGTGTTAAAATACATTTATCTATCTATCTATCTATATCTAAAATTTCCACGCGCCCGCTAAAATTTCCGCGCGCCCGCTCAAATTTCCGCGCCCGCTCTCGTAATTTGAAGGCGAGCGACTGCGGACGAAGCAGATATAGGTCTGCCAGAAACTCTACATTTTCTTGATTTTGGGTAATGCAATGTATACGTGAGACCCCTAGATAAGCAAGTTTGCTTTTGGTGTAAACGTTCGATAAATTTTAGAATGTGCGCATTTTAGGTTTCATATTCATGACATTTTATATTTGGAATCAAGTAAAACATAAATCCTATCTAAAATGAGAGGTAAGGAACCTCCTCCCGATAATATGGTAAATCCAGAACCACAACAGCGGAGCCTTTAATTATCAGCTTGCTAATAATATCCTTGTAACTTTTAATATCAATTAAAGCTTTTCTCTCCGACTCCTATAGGTTACTGTAATTATTGCCCTTCTCATCAATGGCAAGTTAATATTTTTCAAGTTCACTAAGATACAGATTAAGGGCCGGCGTCTACGTACAGTAGATCCTTAGTGGTCTTCTAGGAACGAAGTACAGTAAGCAAGGGTTGTCTGTTCCGTCAAGCTGCTCTTCACACTGTCAAAAGCTATCTGTTCTCATGCATCTCCCCAGCGGAAAGGTGGCAGCAATTTGGAAAAAGTCTGGGATGAATTGCGACATATATCCCATCATCTGCATGAAAACGTCTTACTCATCCTTTTTTATTCGGGTTGTGCCAGAAGGTCGGGCCTGTTTAACCCGCATCGACATTCGGAGTGGAGGTGTCGCCATTGCTCGGGATCCGTCGAATCTTGGATCTCTCCAACACGATTCGCGATAAATGTAGGGTGGCGGCGGCTGGAACTGGACATTTACTTGACTGTTCGACTGTCGCTGTACAGGTGAAAGGAGTCAACATTGTAGGTGTGGTTCTTCTTCACGGTTTCTAATAGGCGGACACACATTACTGCGGCCTGGAACTCGAGTTTCAGAATGCTCAACTGTCGAAGAGGAGCAACGCGAGTTTTACCCATGACGAAATAACACTGAATCGAGCCATCGTTATAGAGTAACCTAAAATAGACGACGGCGCAGAAGACGGTGACGGATGCGTCGTCAAATAAATGGGCTTGAACATTGACGGGCATAGAAACGGCGTCATTCCGTTCTTCGAAAACTAAGGAGGCCTAAGGATGGCTAAGGAGATCTAAGGATGGCTAAGGAGGGTTAAGTATGCCTAAAGAGGGATAAGTATGGCTAAGGAGGGCTAAGTATGCCTAAGGATGGCTAAGGATGGTTAAGGAGGGCTAAGTGTGGCTAAGGAGGGCTAAGGATGGCTAGGGAGGGCTAAATATGCCTAAGGAGGGCTAAGTATGCCCGAGGAGGCCTAAGGATAGCTAAGGAGGCCTACGCAGGGCTAAGGATGGCTAAGTAGGGCTAAGTATGCCTAAGGAGGGCTAAGTATGCCTAAGTATGCCTGAGGAGGACTAAGTATGCCAAGGAGGGCTAAGGATGGCTAAGGAGGGTTAAGGAAGGCTAAGCAGAGTAAGGAGGCTTAAAAGTATACATGGTTACATCAGTTATTATATGATACACTACAATGGAGGTCAGATAAAGTACCTACTCAGTCAGGTCTTGAATCTTTTGCCCGCGCTACGAATGATTCTCAATTTGCGTTTGTGTATTCTCTTTTGCGTTTGTGTATTCTCTTTTGCGTTTGCGTATTCTCTTTTGCGTTTGTGTATTGTCTTTTGCGTTTGTGTATTCTCTTTTGCGTTTGTGTATTGTCTTTTGCGTTTGTGTATTGTCTTTTGCGTTTGTGTATTCTCTTTTGCATTTGTGTGTTCTCTTTTGCGTTTGTGTATTCTCTTTTGCGTTTAGAGTTTCCAAGAAGAGAACATAATCCTGGACTTTTCCGGATTTCCAAGGGCGTATTAATAATAACAAGACGCCCGCTAGGCGTTAACTCGGGCTACTTGAGGTTGTGGCTTGTTGAAAGACATTGTAGGCAAATTCAATATACACAAATCTATAGTTGTAGGTACAATGGTACATGTAATGATACAGCTGTCAGTGCAGGGGTGGTTAAATTTTCCATCATTGCAAACCCATAACGTATTGTTGGCCAACGGCTTTGATTATATGAAGGTGAGTTAGCTCAGTATCCAAGCTGGCTTACTGAGCCATCCTGTTTGCTGACCTAATCCAGTTCTAGTCAACAGGGTCAACCTGGCAAGCAGGCTCGGCCTGTGCTCATGTAACAACAATTCATCTGGCCAGTCCCGCAAACAGGTTCAGTTTGAGCAAGTATTAAATCAGTTATATTGTTCTCAGTACTTGTCACTGGAAACCCCTACGGCACCCAAGGAAACCCCGAAGGTGACTTGTAGGTGGGGTTTAGGATGTTATTTTCCCCTATACTGTAGGTGGGGCATTTTCTTAGATTTGTTTCTTGATAAGTCTAATCTCTCATACTTACCTGGGGTTTCCAGTGACAAGTGCATCTAAATCAAACCATTTAGCTGGCAGTAGCAAGACATCATAAGTAAAACAGCTTAAAGAAATATAATTCAAAATCTTTATTTCTTTGTGAAGTCAACATTTTGAGCCAGTAAACATATTCATAAATTTAGCACATTTATTATTGGGCCAGCTTGCTTCATGTAATATCAAAAATGTATCTGGCTGTACAGACCAAGTAACAGTTGGCAAATGGTGTGCTTGTTAGCAAGTCTGGCATGTGGGCTAGCCTGCCTCATGTACTGTAATATCAGGACTATTATTACTATCTCGATTAGAGAGTGAGCTTGCCTCCAGCATGTACAGCTTGCCTTCATATACAGCTATAGTAATCATGAAACTAGCCAAAAATCAGTATGAAAAGTTTGTATCTGTCTGTGCAGACCAAGTAACTGTTGTAACAATGGAAAGTACATGGCAACAGGCTGTCATTGGTAAACCAGCAAATAACAAACTCTTTACTCTTTGATCTTGATAGTTGGTATGGGTGTTAGAGAGTTGATCGATACAGACTTATTGATAACCAGCACATTTTGGAGGCCCATTTAAGCTTACACATATCAAGTGAAACAGGTTTATTCGAGAAGCAATTATAGAATTCAAAAGTGGACACTTTTGAAAGGTTGCTCTAAAATCTCTAAATAATTATAATGTCGAAGGTTTATATAATATTGTGTATGAAACAATAAACTGTTGATTAGCATCGACTTTATTTTGTATATAGACATGTAAACAATAAACAATGCAGGCAACAAAGCTTATAAAACATATTACAGTTACCTCAGAACAGTTAACATATTTTCAAAAACATATTACAGTTACCTCAGAACAGTTAACATATTTTCACACAGCATTCATACGTTGAGTTTCATATTAAATTGTTAAACATAGGTTTAATCGAGTACACATCAGCGTACAGATACGGCATTTTCAGTGTACGGTTTATATCGAGATCGCAGACAGAGACCACCAAGGCACCAACCGTGTCGAAATCGCTCGTTATCTTTTAGTGTAGCCGTAGGTCTTCGGCGATCGGCGTGTGCGATTGTAAGCATCATGAGATCAAGATACTGCCAGCCACATCAAATATTTTCAGTGAAGAACACTCGAGGAAAGGTAACCAGATGAATATTAAAAATATGACAATGGCGCATAAATATATGCAGTGGTTCAGATCAGTGAACTCTATAAAGACTGGAATGCTAACTCCATTAACCGGCCGTATGATTGGATGAAGCCAAAATTCCCGCCATGGGGGCTGACATGTAGGTATAAAACACGCGTGTTGACCGCGTGTAGTGTACGAAACAGCCACTCGGCGACGTTGTAGGTATAAAACACGCGTGTTGATTTGCGTGTAGTGCACGAAACGGCAGTGGCCAGGAAATAATCGTAGGAGCGGTAGGATTGCTGAACGGAAAATGTTCAACTTTTTTGGAGCTAGGCTGTTTCCCAGTTGCTTTTTAAAAGGGAAAAATGCGATACGTTGGTTGAGCTTTCTTTTCAAGAATTTCTAGCGATGGATGTGGCTTAACAAATAAAATATCCGTCAAACAAACGGGGAAATATGCACCGAAATTTGAAAAAATACAGGTTTCTCTTGATTTTCTTTGCTATCTTTTGAACTTTTGAAGACTTTTATGACAATGATTTATTAAGATAAATATCAAAACACAATTTAAGGTTACTTTTTGTGTGTGTTACTGCTAAATCCAATCTTTGACGACACGAAAAATAACTCAGTACCTACAGTAACTACCTCAGTTTATGTAAAAGTAAAGCACATTTTCTCTGCGTTTTTCGCAACAGATATTTGACAATGCTCTTCTGTTATTGTTCCTCTAAAATGTCTTTCAGTTTGAAAATGTGTCAATGTGAATCTCGATGTTTTTTTCCCAAATTATTCTTGATCAAAAAAGAAGTTGTGACCTTGCATTATTTAGTAATATTTACATTTGTTTGTGGGTTAATCTTTCCTATATTTCTTGCTTTTACTGGCTATTTCACCATTGAAATTACATACTGTGAACTAGCAATACATCTAAACTTGAAATAGCGTGATATTATTTTAGTTTTTTGCCATAATGTTGTTTTTTACAACCTATATTTCATCAAATTTAATTTCTTTATCGCACGGTCAACTAAAAAAGGACTAGGGCATACCTACATGTCAGCCTCCATGACTGGCTTCAAAATTCAACCCCGAGTTATCGTTCCAGTCCTTATTAGAGTTCACTGGTTCAGATCGATCTCGTACCCAGACCCAAGTGGGATGATGCAAGAATTGCCATTTCGCGACATTGCCAAATAAACAGAGCCCTTTCTCCCCCCACAGGGGGAGGCCCGAGTAATAATAATAATAATACAAATATTTTTCTTAAACGCATTAAACTAACGTCTCAATGCGTTTTACAAGACAGATAAAAAGGTATAGTTCATAAATAGTGATGCCGTGTGAATCAAAAATCACCCCAAGGTTTTTAGTTTCATCAACTACAGACTGTATGTGATCGCCACTGTGGAAAGTTGAAATTGGGGTTGTTGTTATAAATTTAGATCTAAAATGAACAATGTCTGTTTTAGTTGGATTACACTTAAGCAAATTACGTATATTCCAGTCCATAATATCTTTTATACATAATTGAAGCTTGTCCATTTCAATTTCTCGATCTTTTTCTTTCATAAAAATATAGATCTGGGAATCATCTGCATACATCATTGCATTCAAACCATGGGCGTATATAGCGAGAACAATATAGGTCCCAGTACCGAACCTTGCGTTACGCCACATGATAAATGACGTGGTGATGACACTTTACCATCAATGTATACTGATTGTGGACGATTATGAAAATACGATTCAACCCATTCCAATGCTTTATCTCTGAAACCAAAACGACAGCGTAACATTTGTAGTAACATGTTATGGTCAATTGTATCGAATGCCGATGAAAGATCAAGTAATATAAGTACGCTTTCTTGATGATTATCAATAGCTAGTTTAATATCATTAAACACTCGTAGTAGTGCAGTCTCGGCTATGATATTTTCGGTAGGTAGACTCTTCGCATAAATGCTATTTTCAGTTAGACAATTATCCATTCGCCTTGCAGCCAATCTCTCCAACGTTTTTGATAAAAATGATAAATTCGAGATCGGCCGGTAATTCGGAAAAACATCTTGATCTAGCGACGTTTTCTTTATAGATGGACGCAGAATTGAGTTCTTGAAGGAAGATGGAAAAATGCCTAGTTCAAATGATGTATTAACGATGTTTATGATTGATGGCACCTGCAGGCTTTCGAGACAATCTTTCAAAACGGTAGTCGGTATTGGATCTAAAACGCATGACTTATTACTTGAAGAGATGATTATTTCCTTAATTTCCAACTCAGAGACACGGTGGAAGTTAGAAAAAACTGAGGCACACGACTCGATTGTGGTTACAGGTGGACATTTAGGAATTGTTGCAGTAATAGCAGACAACTCTCGTCTAAGATCCAGAATTTTCTGTTCAAAATACTGACCACACATCTCAACCAGTTCTTCTGTTGAGTCACATGTTTAGGCAGCAGAGGAGAATTTTTAACGTTGAGCACTTCATCCACATATTTAAATAATTGATTATGATCAAGATCAGCAACTTTTTTCTTAAAATAATCAATTTTTGTAGATTTCAAAAGGCTACAATAATAATGACAACGATCTTGATATATTTGATTGTCTACCATAAGTTGTGTTTTTAAATACTTCCTTTCCCAGCGTCGCTTCTCACGTTTCGCCTGTCGAAGCTTATCAGTATACCAAGGGGTGTGTGGTCTGTGTGTAATAGAGCGAGAGCGCATGAAGTGGAGCATGTTTGTCAAAGGGAGCGAAGGATGCTATCATAACGCATGGTAATATCATCAAGATCTTTGCCTTTGAGAGATGAAAATGATGTAATGATATCTTGTTGAAAACTCTGGAGGTCAATGTTCTTAATTTTACGGAAATTGATAGTCTGTTTAGAAATTTATGGGCGAGGGAGGTCAATATTACAAACAACAATATCATGGTCTGATGGTGACCCTAAACGTATTTTAGTATCACCCAGTAATTCATCTTCCAATACAGTTGAAAACTCCGGGAAGAATATTGCCGGGGACAGTTTGTTTTTCTTCGATGGTGGCGGTCTATACAATAGATTGTTGTTAGACGAAATGTTTTATTCCCAAGAGTAATTAATAAGTCAAGACTCTCAAAGGAAATGAAAGAACTAGTTTCAATCTTCTCGACTGTAAAACCTTTGCGAATAATGACTGCAATCCCCCCTCCGCGACTAGTTCTCTGTTCCTGATAGATGTCATAGTCTTGAAGAGCATTAATAATGTCAGCAGCAATGTATTCATCATTACCTGTAACCAAGATTTCAGTGACAGCAAGAATGTCGCATAATGGCGAAATTTCTTTTTTTATTGAACGTGCATTCCAACAACCTAAATTAACACAAGGACGATATTTAGAATAAGACTTATCAGTTCTTGCGATTGGGACTTGTACAAGATTATTGTAAGATGAGTTGATAGATCCGACAGGTTTCACAAGAAAAGGTCGATGATTAACACATACCTTAATATAATGTTTTTGGATAGAAATTCTCCGACCTGCTCGCTTGCCTCTAAAACGAAAGATACCAAGAGTCTTTAATGGTACAAGGAGTGAATTCGATTGTTGGATATGAGATAGTCGACGAAGATTCAATATCTGATGTCTGGAGTATGTAATAGATGGAATAAAGGAATTGTTTAGCCTTTTACTTATTGCAAACAAACTCGGTGTATGCAGATGAGATGCTTCAGATTTCACGCCGCATTTCGAATAACAATTCAATGGTGATAAAGGACCAGGATTTATTTGCACGTCCATAAAAATAGTGATATCTGTTGGTGGATGATGACCATGGACGTCTAAGGATGTAAAACCATGCTTTGTCCACTTGTTGGCAGAGAATCGTGGACGATAAAAACCAGCTCCACTTATAAGGCTATGCTTAATCGCTTCAGATCTAGTTAAAAGAAAAGTCTTGATTGAATATGATGTGTGAAGCCAGCTATGTGATCTTGTAAAGTTAGAATAAGTCATAAAACTTCGGTTAGCAGAGTACTCAACGAGTAACAGACATAATAGTAGCTTAAACGCCAGACGGTAAAAATACGTGGCAGCCATGTTGGCGCCCATTACTTTTGACAAGTACTTGAGTGAATTACATTTCAGACATTGGCTCACCAATTTTATAAATTTAAACAAGTCAAAGGCAAATAAAATAATAGTTTCATATAAATGACATTTCTTCAGGACTCGTACAAGATCTTGTCAGTGGGAACGAAGGATTAATAAGGGAAATGGAAAGTAATGAAGAGGTGAAAGAAGTGAAAGAAGTGAAGAACAAGGAAATGAAGAAGTGGAGAATGGGAAAGAGTGGGAAATTGAGGGAGAGGCAGAAGTTGAGGAAGAAATTGTGGGCAAGGAGCAAATCGAGGCAGACGAGAAAATTGTGGGTGAGGTCGGTGAGCAAAATCGGGCTAATCACGAAGAGGGTGTGTGTTGTTCAGTATCACCGGTATGTGTTGTTCAGTATTAATAAGAATGTATAATATATTTGTTATCAAAGAAAGTACAAAGTTGGTGTACTGCTCAGATTTTTGACAACAAAATACTAACATTTCTAGCAGAGCCTGAAAGCCTTTCATCAACATCACCTTTATACTTTCTTTGATATTGTAACCACTGCCCATGCAGCACCACTTTTATATTTTTCCTTATTATTGACAGAGTTGATGTATTAATCTATTACTTCATATTGTCATATAATAAAGTAGATGTATGTTTATATACAATGATTTAATAATATTATATAAATAATAATGATATAATTTTTAGGTGCCTAGTGTTAACTAAGAATTAGCTATGATTATAATGTATGAATTAACTAACTAACAAAACCAAGAAAATCAGATAAGGTGCTCCCTGACAGCTTGAGCAACCATTCATAAGATTATATCATGGATTACACCATGGCTATTAATTAAATTCAATGGCACCTGTATTTAGGCATCTCAAGTCTAACCTAAACCAATTTGTTTTGAAACTTATAATAGCCTGTACTAATAACAACATGCATAATAATTACGAATCAACACATTAGTGCTCTGACTACTGAGCTATTTAGACACTGTCAGTCAGGACACTACAGATTTGATTGATATTGATTTGGAAAATTGTAGCTTGGATTCATGGTTGGGTAGTTATAATTTTCTGTTAAATTCTCTCTTCAGTAAAAAACTTTAATATGGATACATTGAGAAGATTAGCTTTGGAATTACTGAGGAGCCAACCAGCTGTCTATGCAGACCTAAATAATGGTGAAGTTTGTGGTGTACAGGTTGCAAGTGATGGCGATCCACCCCTCCTTCACCAGAGTGGTGCGAAAGTGAAGAATGCAAAACAATTCCTGCACAAAAAGAAAATAAGTGTTGTATACTTCTGCCCATGCGTATCCAGCAGTGTTAGATGGCAATGTTTTAATGGTTTATTCAGATATATCTTAAATGTATTTATTTTTTTGCGGTCCGGTATCCATCTGATTCGCGCGCTCTGATTGGCTAGCGAGCGGTCCGGTATCCTACGATACGGACCCCGATACCGGACCGCTGTGGATTTAAAAACAAAAACAAAATAGCTTTTTTAATATTTCGTATACTCGTCGCTTTTTACTACCTTTTGAGACAATATACTGCCAGTAAAAACAAAATAAGATGGATATAGTGACAATGAAAGCTATCACAGCGAAAGCGAATTTTATTTTCCCGAAGTTGAAGATTTTATATACGAAAAAGAAAAAGTCCAGCGAAGTGGCAACATTGTCCAAGATAACTTGGACGAAATTCAAAATTTTATTTAAGAACAACGGCCTGAAAATACAGTTAAGTGTATCTACGAGATGAATGTGTGGAACCGCTTCTGTGCTACAGTAAACGAACATGAGAAATGTTCTCTTGTGTCGGTTTTTCATGACCATAACAGAGAAAGACGGCAGTGTCGGAAAGGCTTGATGCTTTAATACAAAGCAGCTTCAGTTGTCCACAACCGCAAGATTTCAAACGTCCCGAATTGCTTAACAGTACCGCAATAACGTCAACAACCACAGCAATTACAGACTTGTTTTCCGGAGTAAAAATTGGCAAGTTTGAATGATATATACTTTCAATTTCAACTTCGCTTCAACTTTAGTTCTGGCGACACATCGAGTGAGAAGCCGACAAAGACAAGGCGGCAAGATTCCGATTACATGTATCATACGAGACAAACAATGTTTTCAATTTTGCTTTTGCATGATCAATGATGAATATTAGTCCTGGTTAAGTCCTGGTTTGCTCTGTTCAACTGTACCTGTCGAATTTCCAATCTTGTTTATTAAAAAGATGACTTGAATGAGTTTGTCCTTTGTCAGGTGATTTTCTATATATGGTTCGCCTCTTTCCAAATATGGACAGCGGAAGTGACCACTAGCGTTTTAGCTTCCTGTGTTTTTTACACGGCGGCAGATTTTCTTGTCTTACAATTATTTATAACAAAAAAATAAATATGTTATTTACCGTTTTGGTCGGTCCGTATAGAAAAATATTTGCCCTCGGTCTCAAAAATGTCCCTCGGCCTGCGGCCTCGGGCCATTTTTGAGACCTCGGGCAAATATTTTTCTATACGGACCTCCCAGCCGGTAAATAACATATATATATTAGATATATCTTAGATATATATTAGATCTGGAAGTCGTCAAATCCCTGTCTTCTGGAAAGACACATTCTCGTCCCCAGACTCTCTCCCGGCGGTTAGCTGGTGACATATGTACTTCTAGTACGTATTCCATGTAAGGACGTGGCCTGCGAGCAAATACAAGACATTGACGAATGACGAGAAAATAGATTGCCCTCGTACCAGCCCACTGGATGTGGGATTGTTAACACGTTACTGAGCGCATGTGAGAACACGGCACTTGCAAACGTTACTAAAAACGCGTGCAAACTATTTTTAACGTAACACTTGTTACGGATATGTGGTAGCCTGCGTGACAGGTGTTACGTTTGAGGGCGGTGGCAACATGTCGTACGAAAAATCATCCAGTCTGATAATGATTGACATGTACGCGGATTAAAAATCGTCACCTTTATGATTGGCAGTGGTGTAGCAAGAGAAATAGTGACGCCAGGGCCCATGGGAAGCTGATATTTTAGGGGGGTCCGAATTTTTTTGAATTTTGGGTCTCTGAAACGGCATTTCCTGCATTTTGAGGATGATATTCTCGTATTTATGGTTGCGCCGCCGAGCTGAATTCGATGTCTTCAATTGTGTTAAACTTACAGATATTCCAAATTATTTTCTTAAACCGCGCGGATACAATTCTTGAACAGCGTTAACAAAAATTGAAGGAATTACATGTAAAAAACTGCTGCATAATGTTAAATTGTAATGCTAAAAATGCTAAAGTTTTAAACATAAACATGATATTTCTGTACATAAAGAAGCTTATGAATTACGGAAAGTTAATGCACCGATTATTTTGCCGATTATTATACAATAATCGGCCGATTACCGATTATTTTAAATTTGCCGATTAGTTTCCGATTAATTGGCTCATCTCTACTAAATTCAGTAAATTAATCATAATTCCTAGTAAGTAATTAGTCATAATTCCTTAAAAAACACACTGGTATTTATATTCGTGATGCATCGAACTGTAAATTTTCGTTCAAAATGAAATGTATTATATCGGAATGGGTTTCAAGTATTGAGAGAAACCCCTTATGAGAGGCCAAGAATTGCATGACCCACCCCATTGAGGAGGGCTAGAATGATTAACTGTTCCACAAGGGTGTAAAATTCTTCGAAAAATAGAGAACTGTTTAGTTGGTTGGTCTTCGATGGTGGTGGTCTATAAATGATAACCATTGTAATATAGTTCATATTTAACGATTTGATACCGGAACTAATCATGCTCTATTGACATTTGATAACCCCGCCTACTAACCACACCTTGTATATATAAACCTTATTCTTTATTAAACACGGAACGCGCGCATAAAAGGCGCCAACCCCCCTGTATTGCGCGATTAAATTTTGAAATTTCAAAATGGCGCAATGACCAGTAATGCTAGTATTACAAGAGAAATTTAAATATTGGTCTAATACAAAGCTATTTACCTTCGTTTTGTTTTCTTCAAAGCTTAAGAACTCTATCTTAATGTAATTCATATATAATTGTCGTCCCTTTGCGAGAAATAAACACATTGCGTCGAAGCATGTCAAAGTATGAACGCTGCTTATTCAAACATGGCGCGCAAATGTCACTCGCAATCAGGGCGCTCTTATGTACGCCTGCAATGCTTATTCAGTCATCGGTTTCATTCACTTGACCATGCGTGAATTGAAACTTGAATAAATTTAGTAAAATTACCGAATTTATTATTTGACCGTGGCGCCATGGCGGATGAAAGCACGGATGAAAGCAACGTCCAAATGCAGCCGTTGCTTTCACCGTCAACGAAAAGACGGCGGTGAAATCAACAATATTACGAGAAAAGTAATGATAGTTTAAAGGCCAACGAAGAGAGTTAGACATTTATACTGGAAGTACCAAAAAGTAGACGCGCAAATTTGCGCATCGCTTGGGTGAAATCAAAGCCAAAATGTCCATTATGGACACACGAAGACAACAAATATTGATCTCGCTCATGGAAGCGCTCGTTGAAAGTTGGCTAGATCAAACGGGGCAGTATGTCGATCCTTTAGCATCTGCAAATGAACCAGTTAATTTTCTGAATTTAATTGATCACTCACTCGAATCAACATAATATCTGTCTCACCATCACTTTATGTCAACCCAAAGGTTCAACTTCATAGCGTCTGTCAGGAGAATGACGAGATTTATCTTGTTTGCGGGACAGCTCTAGAGCGCCTATTTCGATATTTATAGAAGGTGGAAATGTGTGCGGTTGTGGTACGAAATTTAATGTGTCTAGCATAAAAATTGGAAGAGTAACACCTCATGGCTCATAGACATAGTCATTGTGTAAAGGTTGTTTTGTTAGATGTGTAAAGAAGCATGTGCCGAGTGGTTTTCGTCATCCATGATGAGCAGTTCCTCAGCTGGAAATTGTCTTCTGCCATCATTGATAAAAATTTCAAACAATTATTAAAGTAAAAAGAAACTAGACTGGAATCTCGCGTATATTGCTTCGCTTTGTTAGCGCGCTTTGTTTATATGAACTTTTGAAGAACCGGAAAACTGAAGAGAACATCAGATTAGAGTTAGCCAATAAGATACGCTGTCTATTTTTAATCTATCCATCGTTAGGTGTCGAATTATGGCGCCGAACGTGGGGCCCTCTTGATTTCCTGAGAAAACGAAGATTCGATAAACGATAAGATGGCAGAGGCGAAAAAGAAAGCAGAGAGATTCCAACGATTGAAAGCGATACGAAATGGTCAACGAAGTACCTTGACCAACATAATTCAAGAAGCAAACAGATTGATGTGCGCGGAATCTTCCATAGACGAAAACCAAGCACGAATCGATGTGATAAACAGTTTACTTGATGTGAAACTGACGAATTAAACTGAATGAAAGCGATCAACAAATTTTGTCCGTATGCGAATTAACAGCCATCGAAAACGAGATTCAGGAATCAGAGGAAATTGTGGCCCAAATTATCGACTGCCAACGAAAGATTAAAGAAGCGAAACGACGACAACAACAAACGCCTTCAGTCGCGCAAACAACAAACTCGTCAGCTCAAGCGTCACACGGATATGCGAAGATACGATTACCGAAATTGAGCATGCCCCGATTTAAAGGAGATCTCACCAAATGGAGTGCTTTTTGGGACTCATTTGCGACTTCGATTCACAACAACAGCGAAATTTCTACGATTGACAAATTTAATTATTTGAACTCTTTGTTGGAAGGCCCTGCCGCGCGATCTATTCATGGACTTCCTTTAACCGAAACAAATTATGACGCTGCTATCAAGATTCTGAAAGATCGATTTTCCGCAAACCACAGCAAATTATATCTGCCAACATGGACGAACTTTTGAAACTACAATGATGCAACAACGATCGAGCAAACAGTCTGAGGTTTTTCTACGACAAACTTAGCGTTCATGTGCGCGGTTTACAATCACTCGGTGTGTCGTCCGATCAATACGGTAGTTTGTTGATACCAATAATAATGTCTAAATTGCCCAGCGATATTCGCATCCAGATTGCTCGAAAAACGCAAAGTGAAACCTGGAAAATCGACGAACCTTTAGAAGTTATTAAAGTCGAGATCGAAGCCCGAGAAGCAAGTGAAAGGATTAAAGCAAACGATGGGAATAAACCACCGCCTCCAACAAACAACAACAGACAACAACATGGCTCGGTAAGTACGTTGACAGCAAAGCAAAGCGACTCCTTCAAGATACAGTGCGTGTATTGCAAAGGAGAACATTATTCGGCTTCTTGTGAATTAGTAACGAATGCTCCAGAACGAAAGGATATTCTTCGACAGAATGACAGATGCTTTAACTGCATTCGAAAGGGACATCGATTGAAAGATTGCCAAAACAACAAAACCTGTCGCCATTGTAACAAAAGACACCATCAGTCTATTTGTTTTTCTAATCACGAAGATGACAAACGAGATAAACCGTTCAACAAAAAGATGTTCAACAAGAAACTAGCTCGACAGTAACAACAGCATCGATGACGCGCAATAAAGGGAAGGTTCTACTACAAACCGCGAAAGCAAGGGCTAGAACCAAGATGGATCGAAAAGCGCAAAGGTGAGAATACTCTTTGACAACGGAAGTCAACGAACATACATAACAAACAATTTGCAAAAGAAATTACGCTTAACGCCAGTGAAATCCGAATCTTTACAACTCAACACATTTGGAGACAACAAGTTTAGAAGACAAACATACAACAACGTCCAGTTAGTTCTCGAGAATTCAAATCGTGAAAAGATATCCCTATCTGCGCTAAGTATACCAGTGATTTTACTTCCCATAAATGTGGATTATCCTCACTTGGAGGGACTATAGAACTTGCTGAAACCGTTGACGAAGACAACGAATCGAGTATCGATATCTTATTCGGCTCAGATTTTTACTGGAATATTGTTAGGCCTACCGGTGACACAATTCGTGGTGAAAGTGGTCCTATCGCTGTTAGAAGCAAACTCGGTTGGCTTTTATCGGGTCCAGTCCAAGGATATGTGTCAAACAACGACCACGTCATTTCAAATCTGATCATCGCTGGAGAAAGTGACAACTTCCTCACTGTCAACGAAGGAGATGCAATGGCAGATAGTCTAAAGCAGTTTTGGAAACCGAATCGATTGGGATTTTCGACCCAGCCTCGACCAAAGATTGTCAACGAATGTTTAATGAAGAAATTCAATTCGATGGTACGCGATACGAAGTAGGACTACCATGGAAAGATGGATGTCGACCAAGTTCAAACCATGCACTACATACTTTGCTACGATAGACTCAAGTCATTACAGAAACGATTAGTCAAGGAGCCAGAATTACTTCAAGAGTACGAGAAGATCATTAACGAACAGAAACATAGAGGGATCGTCGAAGAAGTGCCAATCAAAGATAATGCAATGAAGCAGAAATATAAAGACGACGTACATTATATGCCACACCACGGAGTTATTCGTACAGATAGAGAGTCAACGAAATTACGCGTTGTTTATGATGGATCGGCCAAACCAAGCGAAGATAAACTGTCAATAAACGATTGCTTAGAAACTGGACCCAATTTTATTCTTCATCTTTTTGATGTTCTTGTGAAATTTCGATGGAATCCTGTCGCCTTAGTAGCGGACATCGAGAAAGCATTTCTGATGATCTCCATCGACGAATCAAACCGAGATATGTTACGATTTCGTTGGCTGAAAGATCCGGGAGATTTGAGTTCAGAAATTCTAGAGTTTCGCTTTTGTAGACTCGTTTTCGGATTACGACCCTCGCCAGCAATATTAGGAGCAACGATCAACTACCACCTAGATGCATTCAAAGAAATTCACCCTGAAGCAAGCGAATTAGTTGAACTGATAAGGAATTCATTATACATGGACGACTTCATCTCTGGAGCTGATTGCCAAGACAAAGCGTTCGACATATACCAGCAATCCAAGGATATCATGAGCCAAGGAGGCCTCAACCTTAGAAAATGGAATTCAAATTCGAAATCACTCCTGAAGAAAATAGATGAAGCTGAAATCGGTTTATCTACAGCTACTGCTAATGAAATTGGAAAAAACAGTGTTGTGAAATCAACCCTTGGTCCAAAAACAGCCGAAAATGAATCCCAAGTCAAGGTCCTTGGAACAAGTTGGAACATCGAAACCGACCGATTCTATTTCAACTTCGATGATCTACTTCATTATGCAAGTACACTCCAAGCAACAAAGAGATCCCTTTTGAAGATCACCGCAAAAATTTATGATCCTCTATAGGTCTTCTGAGTCCATTTACAGTCGCAATGAAAGTTCTATTCCAAGACCTATGCGCCGAAAAACTCGAATAGGATGAAACACTAATGGGAGAAGCGAAAGAGAAGTGGCATTCTTTCCTTAAACAACTGAAACTCCTAAACCAAGTTCAAGTTCCAAGATGTTATTTCAACCGAAGCATGCAACCTACCAAGATACAACTACACGGATTTAGCGATGCTTCTGAGCGCGCCTACGCAGCAGTGGTGTATATGAGATCTGTATATGAAGATGGACATGTTGAAGTCCAGCTTATTTCTTCCAAGACAAGGGTGTCACCTGTCAAGAAACAAAGTATTCCAAGATTGGAACTTTTAGGAGCCACCATTCTCGCACGTCTTGTCGACACCGTGAAAGAATCCCTGCCATCTACGAAAGAAATCGAAACCGTGTATTGGATCGACTCCTTGACGACTTTGTTCTGGATACGCAACAATAAAGTTTGGAAACAATACATACGAGATCGTGTAGACGAAATCTTAAGTTAACATCGAAAGAATAGTGGAGATTTTGTCCTGGCAACCTAAATCCTGCCAATATACCATCTCGTGGCCTAAAGGGACAAGAATTGGTGGAAAGTAAAGTTTGGTGGAATGGTCCAGAATACCTACACAAGCCTGACACAGAATGGCCTACATCGGTTCTAAATGACACTGTTAACAAAGCAGCAGTGAACGAAATGGTTAAAGATCCACCTAATGTCACACATACACTCGTGAACGCAGTTCCTGATTGTACAACACCCGACCTCACTAAGATTATCGATTGTCATCGTTACAGCAACTTCACCAGATTATTGCATATAACTGCATATGTTCTACGATTTATTAGTAAGCTGCGATGTTCATTACTTTTCATAATTGAAAACGGTTAAATATTGATCGAGATAACGTTCAAAACGAGGGATAGGTGACAAAGCCCTAAAGGTCGCTTATAATTGCTTGCTTATGACCATGGGTTGTTTTATAGCGCAGCTTTTATTACATAATATACGACAATTTTATTATAGTATACAAAAGATGTTTGTTAACAGGTTGTTTAACCAATTAAGGTTTAGTTTGATTATTCACTCAGCTTTTCAGCTGTCGCGAAGGTTAGTTAATGGTTAATTTGAACCCTGAAGATGATATTGTAGTCGAAAATTACGTTTGGTAGTTTTTAAACTTTTAAACTTTTAACCTGTGTGTAAGACATATTATGAAGCGAACATTATGATGTATTCATATATTCCACTTGTAACCAGAAGTGATCCATTATCGGTTGTATAGGAAGGTAGATGCAACTTTTGCTGATATGGGGGACCAAATATTTTAACTATCTAGTGCTTCTGACCTTCGTGTGATAGCCAGTCAATCTTGAAATCACCACATATTATGCAATACTCTTTGGCAAATTGTTCGTAATGTCCACTGCGCGTCAAAATGACGAGTTCTGCGTCGGGATAAAACTTATTTTAATTCATAACACCAGGCTAAAACTACAATAGACATTTGCATTTCTATTTACACTTGCAAATTCGTTATACTGAATTCCCCAGCCTGATATTATGAATTGAAATAAGATTTATCCGACGCACTGGCTTATTCCCAATTACAGTATGGTTGTCCAATTACGTCCTATACATTTCTCTTATGAGCTCTCAGCTGGAACTAATCAGAAATATTATGAATATAGAAATTCGCTTCGCGCGAAAATATTCGCATAGTGGAAAACTGCCCTAAGCGTCGAATCATGAGGCGGAAAATAAAATGTTCCTTTGTTATGTGAGATATCGCGTGGAACTAATTTTTAGAAAAGAAAAAAGGAAAAGTCGAGTACAGTATGAGCACAGAATATGACTATATGCGAGCACAGAAGGGGACAGAAGCGTTCCTGCGCGCACGGCCCGAGCTTGCCAGTTGCTCCATATTGTAAACACTGTACTGCAGATGTGCCAAATAAAAGCAAATATAACCTATTCAAATCTTGTGAAATAGTTGTAAATCTATAAGCCATTGATCACAACAGTTAGTCCCTCAAATGCAAGGAACAGTGGGTGATTTTAGAAATGTTGATCGAAACGCAAAGTTGTCAAGTCAAGCGACGATTTATATTTAGAAACGTAAACACTGAAGTAAAACAGAATCAGGGAGTAATTGTGCCTGAAACCTATATGAGAATAGAAACCATTCTAAGACACACCAGTATGAAAAGAAGGGAGAGGGATAGCCAGAAATTACAAAGTGAGCTAGAAGTATTCGATAATATTAAGTCTTCTAGAATCAAGTAAGGGTAGATCTTACTTCGTGTACCGGACACAGAAATTTGCATGAGTAAAATTTTAGTTAGCACTGTATAGAACTGGCTCGTTCTTTAAAAATCCCGTCCAGGACAAAAAATAAATTGGATTTTTTAAAGAACGAAGCAGTTCTATACAGTGCTAAATTTATAAGAGCCACTAGGTCAGTAGGAACAGAATACCAGTAACGCTTATACTATTAAATGGTCATTAAACCGTGTCAAATTGTTGAAAATTGTCATAATAGCATTGATTCGTTCTTTAAAATTAATTACTCTAGGTTTAACTAAAAGTTATTAATAAATACGATTTCACATTCTTGATTTATGTCAGAAAATTTAAGTTAAAAAGTTGACGGATATTCTATAATTCTCCTCCGTCTCTGAACTAGCTAAATTATAATCATGTGCATATTTTGAAAACAATATATTTCTGAATTTTGAATAATAATATGTAATTCATCTTAGAGTTTACATATCATGACCAGTTATCATGGCCTGCTTCGCCACTACAAAATACTGAAAGCTCGAGAAAACGCTTGTTATCGTGTGGCATACATCGTCTGGTCCAATACTAAACACATTGAAAATTGATCATCTTAACGCTGACCTTATCATTTCATAATATTGACCTTATCTTAACGCTGACCTTATCATTTGACGCAGACACGGACGGGGATGCCGAGGGTATAGCAATAGCTCTTCTGCACAACGTGCAGGATATATACGACGAGGCGGTAGGGCCGGGCTGGCTGCCAAATAATTTCAAAGTACATAAACAGTTTTTACGAATGGTACGCACGTTCTCGTAATATAAGAGACACGTACGTTATGTATTTAGACTCCGTAATTCCAAAACTGTTTTCAGAATTGAAATCGAGTAAATATTGGCCGAGATAGCGTTCAAAATCTACATACGACGAACCGGCTTTTAAGGATTTGTTATCGACAGACGCGGTCGGGGCACTGGGGACCATGTATGGGGAAAAGAAACTCTAGCGGTGGGGGGTTAGCGGTAGAAAAGGCGGGCGAGGGGATTATTGCTAATTCGTATTTCTAGTTTAGATAATGTCCATGATGTTATTGAATGTGGTCCTTCTATGTTAATTGCGTTAATGAAAATGTAAAGAGTTTTAATGAAATACATTGATCAAAATAAATACACAGTAGTGTTATTGTACTTCCCTTAATTTTAATGGCTTTAATAATAATTTTAATGGCTTTAATAATAATATTTCTTTAAATGAAGGGCAAAAGGTGTAGTAGTTGTAGTTTTATAGTAGTTATAATATTATAAATTGATGGTTGTGTTAATAGTCGAACATCAAGTATAAAACTCTGTATTAGTTTAAAACTTCGTAATGCTTTGTAAAGCGCCATTGAGCTATAGGAAACGGCGCTATAGAAATAAATTATTATTATTATCATTATTATATCAGATCCAAACCATAATATCAATAACGTATTACCAACAAGGCATAAACCTAATTATAATCTAAGAAATGAACGAAACTTCAATATCCCACGAGCTCACACCAACAGAACAACAAACTATTTTATCTTCGCCATGTGCGATTAAGGAAACGTTTGTTTTATTCAAATGGTCTACGCTTGTTAATTTTTGTATGCAGTTTAATATAGTTTTAAAATGTTACCTTAGTTACACTCTTAAAGAGTGAGTGTCAACCGTCGTGCATTGCGCGTTTGTGTTTATCTTTTCGTACGATAACAAAGTGTTTTGAAGTGCTTCGTTGCCAACTTGACGTGGGAAATTCGCCGAGTCTTCTCAGAAAACCTTATAGAGGCTTTCTTATTCCTCTACAATCCAAATACGTCGACTCGGAACCTGATTTTTTGGTTTGAACCTCGTCACTTGGTCTTGCACGCTTCGCGTCAGTCAAGGCTGACATAATTCGAAACGAAAGTCAAGAAAACGTCGAGTTTTGTGAAAAATATAGAAATAATTACTTTCTAAGGTATGTCTTCTTTCAATTAAAAGACAAAATGAATAATTTATATCAAGGATTGACAAGATATTTACGGATGCAGTTCACTAAGGGAATTTCGTGCTTCAAAAAATGGCCGACCGAGCGTGCAATGCGTCACGGTTGACACTCACTCTTTAAAATCGCTTGTGTTGTATTATAATGTAGCATAGTCTTATAGACATAATTTACTATGAATATTTTAATGCGTAAATTACATAATTCAACCGTATACTTGCGATGTAATCTAAATAAGCAATCTATAATAACTAATCATTTTAGTTAATCATTATTAATCATGTTTGAAGAAATAAAATAAAGGCTACTTTTGCTTTCATAGCAAAGTGGTAAGGTGGTAAACTGCCTTAGTAACGAAATACTGACGTTTCGTGTGGAGCCCTACATCAGAGTAAGACGAGATGAAAATATGCCAAAAGTGTGTCACAAGTAAAAAGTAGCCAATCAAATGCATGGGAGATAAACAAACTAATAATTAATGAGATGCGAAAAGTTAAATCATTTGCTATTTTTACAGTCGATCAGCAAACAGACTGAGGAGGGAGAAATGACAGTTCCAATATTCAAGGGGATCATGCGATAGTATTGTTTGCTGATCGACTGTAAAAATAGCACAAATTATTCAACTTTTCGCGTCTCATTAATTATTTCTACTTGTTTCTAATTATTTCTAATTATTTCTAATTAGTTTCTACTTGTGACACCCTTTTGGCATTCCGGCTGGAATTGAACCCGCGACCCTGCGATGCTAGTGCAGTGCTCTGACCACTGAGTTACGGAAGCCGTTGCCGAGAGCCTAGTCACGAGTTCCAACACTCGAAATTTTCAAAAAAAAAGTGTTGTATTCCAACACTCGAAATTTTCCTTCACCATAAATCCTTTCAACATGTAGTTTGATCGAGTGAAATGCCAATTATTACCTATATATATATATATATATATATATATATATATATATATATATATATATATATATATATATATATATATATATATATTATATATATATATATATATATATATATATATATATATATATATATATATATATATATATATATATATATATGTATATATATATATATATATATATATATATATATATATATAAGCAATACTTATTTTATTTCATCTCATCTTACTCGGACGCTGGGCTCACGAAATGTCAATATTTCGTTACTACAAATCTTGGCAGTGTACCACCTTTTCACTTTGCTATATATCCAAAACCCTACCTATGCTGCACTCTACTTTTTTACTACTTTTTACTTTTGTTTTCCACGATTAGTAAAGAGAAGGAACAGTAAAGCAAACACTCGATAGACAACACCCATTAAAATAAGTATTCCTAAGCAAAACGCGAAGTTGTCTTCCAATGTGTAGTGATCTTGAAATGCAATGCGGTCACGGAGTGGTCGATTGACCTCTGGATAACGTAAAGCTTCCTTTTCAAACAGAGCCTCGACAAACCAGCGAACGTACGACAGGTTGTAAGCAACCGGGCCAAAAAAATCCAGTTGATCCATCTTACATAAAGTAGGAGAAGATCCTAAAAAGTGAATAGAAATTACTATATTGTAGTAATAACGGTTGGCGCACTAACGAAGTGTAATGTTTCCAGCAAAGGCTCTTCGCCAGACAATGAAAGGACGAATAAGACGAATTTGTTACTTTTTTAAAAGTGGAAATTGGAATTATGTAATTTTTAATAAACGAGCAGCAGTGTTTTATCAGATCTCAAACACGAGGTCGTACGTAGCCCGAGTGTTTTAGATCGGATAAAATACGTGCTGCGAGTTTATTAAACGACTTCAAAAACGACCCATTTGATAAGCTCATTGGCGTAGTAATTTTGAAAATCAATGTCGTCTAAGCCGAGAAAATCAAAGATAAAGTTTATGTAAATCAGGCCGAAACTTAATCACATAAAGACACGATACGGTCATGAGTTTCCTTTGTCTTTTCCTCTTGAATTATTAATGATGTTTGAAGTGAGTGTTGGAATTAGTTACTTTTTAAAGTGTGTTGATGAGTGTTTGAAGTGAGTGTTGGAATGAGTGTTGGAATTATAGTTACTTTTTAAAAGTAGTAATTGGAATTAATTACTTTTTAAAATAGTTACTTTTTAAAAGTGGTAATTGGAATTAGTTACTTTTTAAAAGAGGTAATTAGAATTAGTTACTTTTAAAAGTGGTAATTAGAATTAGTTACTTTTTAAAAGAGGTAATTAGAATTAGTTACTTTTTAAAAGTGGTAATTAGAATTAGTTACTTTTTAAAAGAGGTAATTGGAATTAGTTACTTTTTAAAAGTGGTAATTGGAATTAGTTACTTTTTAAAAGAGGTAATTAGAATTAGTTACTTTTGAAAAGAGGTAATTAGAATTAGTTACTTTTTAAAAGAGATAATTGGAATTAGTTACTTTTTAAAAGAGGTAATTAGAATTAGTTACTTTTTAAAAGAGGTAATTAGAATTAGTTACTTTTTAAAAGTGGTAATTGGAATTAGTTACTTTTTAAAAGTGGTAATTAGAATTAGTTACTTTTTAAAAGTGGTAATTAGAATTAGTTACTTTTTAAAAGTAGTAATTAGAATTAGTTACTTTTTAAAAGAGGTAATTGGAATTAGTTACTTTTTAAAAGTGGTAATTAGAATTAGTTACTTTTTAAAAGAGGTAATTGGAATTAGTTACTTTTTAAAAGTGGTAATTGGAATTAGTTACTTTTTAAAAGAGGTAATTAGAATTAGTTACTTTTTAAAAGAGGTAATTGGAATTAGTTACTTTTTAAAAGTGGTATTTGGAATTAGTTACTTTTTAAAAGTGCTAATTAGAATAAGTTACTTTTTAAAAGAGGTAATTGGAATTAGTTACTTTTTAAAAGAGGTAATTAGAATTAGTTACTTTTTAAAAGAGGTAATTGGAATTAGTTACTTTTTAAAAGAGGTAATTGGAATTAGTTACTTTTTAAAAGTGGTAATTAGAATTAGTTACTTTTAAAAGTGGTAATTAGAATTAGTTACTTTTTAAAAGTGGTAATTAGAATTAGTTACTTTTTAAAAGAGGTAATTAGAATTAGTTACTTTTGAAAAGAGGTAATTAGAATTAGTTACTTTTTAAAAGAGATAATTGGAATTAGTTACTTTTTAAAAGAGGTAATTAGAATTAGTTACTTTTTAAAAGAGGTAATTAGAATTAGTTACTTTTTAAAAGTGGTAATTAGAATTAGTTACTTTTTAAAAGAGATAATTGGAATTAGTTACTTTTTAAAAGAGGTAATTAGAATTAGTTACTTTTTAAAAGAGGTAATTAGAATTAGTTACTTTTTAAAAGAGGTAATTGGAATTAGTTACTTTTTAAAAGTGGTAATTAGAATTAGTTACTTTTTAAAAGTGGTAATTAGAATTAGTTACTTTTTAAAAGTAGTAATTAGAATTAGTTACTTTTTAAAAGAGGTAATTGGAATTAGTTACTTTTTAAAAGTGGTAATTAGAATTAGTTACTTTTTAAAAGAGATAATTGGAATTAGTTACTTTTTAAAAGTGGTAATTAGAATTAGTTACTTTTTAAAAGAGGTAATTAGAATTAGTTACTTTTTAAAAGAGGTAATTAGAATTAGTTACTTTTTAAAAGTGCTAATTAGAATTAGTTACTTTTTAAAAGAGGTAATTGGAATTAGTTACTTTTTAAAAGTGGTAATTAGAATTAGTTACTTTTTAAAAGTGGTAATTAGAATTAGTTACTTTTTAAAAGTGGTAATTAGAATTAGTTACTTTTAAAAGTGGTAATTAGAATTAGTTACTTTTTAAAAGTGGTAATTAGAATTAGTTACTTTTTAAAAGAGGTAATTAGAATTAGTTACTTTTGAAAAGAGGTAATTAGAATTAGTTACTTTTTAAAAGAGATAATTGGAATTAGTTACTTTTTAAAAGAGGTAATTAGAATTAGTTACTTTTTAAAAGAGGTAATTAGAATTAGTTACTTTTTAAAAGTGGTAATTGGAATTAGTTACTTTTTAAAAGTGGTAATTAGAATTAGTTACTTTTTAAAAGTGGTAATTAGAATTAGTTACTTTTTAAAAGTAGTAATTAGAATTAGTTACTTTTTAAAAGAGGTAATTGGAATTAGTTACTTTTTAAAAGTGGTAATTAGAATTAGTTACTTTTTAAAAGAGGTAATTGGAATTAGTTACTTTTTAAAAGTGGTAATTGGAATTAGTTACTTTTTAAAAGAGGTAATTAGAATTAGTTACTTTTTAAAAGAGGTAATTGGAATTAGTTACTTTTTAAAAGTGGTATTTGGAATTAGTTACTTTTTAAAAGTGCTAATTAGAATAAGTTACTTTTTAAAAGAGGTAATTGGAATTAGTTACTTTTTAAAAGAGGTAATTAGAATTAGTTACTTTTTAAAAGAGGTAATTGGAATTAGTTACTTTTTAAAAGAGGTAATTGGAATTAGTTACTTTTTAAAAGTGGTAATTAGAATTAGTTACTTTTAAAAGTGGTAATTAGAATTAGTTACTTTTTAAAAGTGGTAATTAGAATTAGTTACTTTTTAAAAGAGGTAATTAGAATTAGTTACTTTTGAAAAGAGGTAATTAGAATTAGTTACTTTTTAAAAGAGATAATTGGAATTAGTTACTTTTTAAAAGAGGTAATTAGAATTAGTTACTTTTTAAAAGAGGTAATTAGAATTAGTTACTTTTTAAAAGTGGTAATTAGAATTAGTTACTTTTTAAAAGAGATAATTGGAATTAGTTACTTTTTAAAAGAGGTAATTAGAATTAGTTACTTTTTAAAAGAGGTAATTAGAATTAGTTACTTTTTAAAAGAGGTAATTGGAATTAGTTACTTTTTAAAAGTGGTAATTAGAATTAGTTACTTTTTAAAAGTGGTAATTAGAATTAGTTACTTTTTAAAAGTAGTAATTAGAATTAGTTACTTTTTAAAAGAGGTAATTGGAATTAGTTACTTTTTAAAAGTGGTAATTAGAATTAGTTACTTTTTAAAAGAGATAATTGGAATTAGTTACTTTTTAAAAGTGGTAATTAGAATTAGTTACTTTTTAAAAGAGGTAATTAGAATTAGTTACTTTTTAAAAGAGGTAATTAGAATTAGTTACTTTTTAAAAGTGCTAATTAGAATTAGTTACTTTTTAAAAGAGGTAATTGGAATTAGTTACTTTTTAAAAGTGGTAATTAGAATTAGTTACTTTTTAAAAGTGGTAATTAGAATTAGTTACTTTTTAAAAGTAGTAATTAGAATTAGTTACTTTTTAAAAGAGGTAATTGGAATTAGTTACTTTTTAAAAGTGGTAATTAGAATTAGTTACTTTTTAAAAGAGATAATTGGAATTAGTTACTTTTTAAAAGTGGTAATTAGAATTAGTTACTTTTTAAAAGAGGTAATTAGAATTAGTTACTTTTTAAAAGAGGTAATTAGAATTAGTTACTTTTTAAAAGTGCTAATTAGAATTAGTTATTTTTTAAAAGTGCTAATTAGAATTAATTACTTTTTAAAAGTGGTAATTGGAATTAATTACTTTTTAAAAGTGGTAATTGGAATTAGTTACTTTTTAAAAGTGGTAATTGAAATATGTATATTGGAAGTGTAAATAATTTCTTTGCCATGAGTAATTATACAGCTCTAACCTGATAACATGGCCATTACTAACACGACGACGACCGACGCCATTTGAGAGCTTTTCGGGTTGAAGATTGTTGAAATTGCATAACCCATGCCAGTGCAGCAAAATTGAACACACAAAACTGCCGTATAATGGGAGACAAAGAAAGCTAAAAAAAATATATTAGTTAAATATATAAGTAAAGCGACGATAATGTAGAATCACCCCTTATTTGCGATTAATGTAAAATATGAAAATAATTGGTGATTGGTATAACAAAGTAATTAGTGATTGGTTTAAAAACAGATTAATCGAAACAACAAATTGAAATTGGCTGTCTCACATTCACCAATTTACCAATTTTTTACCGGTTGAAACAACCGAAGACTAATTTTATTTCAGGCTCTTGGAGAAAGCCTGACCTGCAATTATCATTGCACATTGGATTATCGCAATACTAATGTTCAGTTTCCCTGGATCGATATCTCAACAAGGCGCAACAGAGATGTCTTGTGATTTTTACAATTATACGATTTTCCCAAAGTAGTAACCAGTTCAGGCGCGGATCCAGCTCAAAATCTGACTGTTGCTCGACGCTGGGGCACATGTGACGTCATATGACGCGCGTAATATGACGATCGAGCGGTCATATTTGAAATCAAACGGAAGGCCGTTCTAATAATACCACTGCTCATGTGTATGTTCTGAGGCACTAAGGCAGCATTTCACTTCTGATAAGAACTCCTAGTATTAGTTTTGTATATATATTTAATACAGGAAATATAGAAAGAAATTTCTACATAGACTGATTCAGGGTGATGGGATTATTTGCATTAAATATCTGATAATGCGCGGGCGAGAGTTATATGCATTACGAATATTATTTGATCATTGAACAACTTGGCATTTTAACTGCGGACCAGATAATTTAGGCTTTCGCCGGTGTCTCTCCGTCTGTGCTTGCGCAAACCGTAGTATTGAGACGTCTAAACTAGGTATAACTCTTATCAACGACAACAAGAGTCGATCACACCGTCGGTTTGGACATGAAATTTTAATCTAGTAATTCTCATACAAATTAAAATTAACATAACAAGCGTATTTATCTAACCTTGTTGGAATGCGATCCTCTGACCAATTTTTCTGGCTACTGGGTACTGCAGATTGGATAAATGGCATATCCTCCCTGGCGAAATGCGCGCAGTTTCTCGGTTGCCGACAATATAGTATGGCAACTGGCAGGCAGACCCAAACGCTCGATGTTTTCTCCAATCAGTCGCTTCAATTGCGGCCTGAACTTAAAATCGACGACGGTGTACTAACTGCTCTTACAATTAAAACGGGCACTCGAACTATATTATCACACTCGCAAGCTCTTGCTGTCAGATTCTCTCCTGTGGGTAAATTATATAGCCGATGAACCGTAAAATTATTGACTGAACTTCCGCTATAGCTGAGCGATAGTCAACTCTACGTCTCATTGGCTGCCATATCTGAGCGATAGTCAACTCGAATTTTGATTGGTTAGGTCAGCTTAATCACTGTCGCTCCCGCCATATCTGAGCGATAGTCAACTCGGATTCTGATTGGCTCTGCCTTAGTCACTGTAGCTCACGCAAATATGAGCTACACTGAACAGTCGCGTGTACCTTGCGTGCATTTACTTGGCGAGACTGACATACGATACTCGTAATATTACAAAATAAACACTCCGTCGGACAATATAGTTCATGCTATTCGTTTGCGATCGTTCATAATCACGTTGTTATATAGCTCTCTCGGTTCCTTAGGCAGTGAAGTAATTGTCGTATTGCGCAATATTTTGAATACGCATATTTTGTCTGAAATTTCTGACTATCGCTCGAGCGACATTCGCGACAGTCTGGATCCGCGCCTGCAGTTAGTGTATCAGAGGTACGATGCTCGACTTTAGAAAGGCAAGCAGCGTTCAGTGACCGCTATACTAGCAGCGGTAGTACCTACTAGTGGTAGTAGTACCACTATACTACACGCGGTAGTACCTACTAGTAGTAGTAGTACCACTATACTATCGGCGGTAGTACCTACTAGTGGTAGTACTACTATACTACACGCGGTAGTACCTACTAGTGGCAGTAGTACCACTATACTACTCGCGGTAGTAGCTACTAGTAGCGGTAGTAGCTACTAGTAGTAGTAGTACCATTATACTACTAGCTGTAGTACTTATTAGTGGTAGTAGTAACCACTATACTACTGTCTGTAGTATCTACTAGTGGCAGTAGTACCACTATACTACTCGCGGTAGTACCTACTAGTGATAGTACCTACTAGTGGTAGTAGTACCGCTATACTAGCAGCGGTAGTACCTACTAGTGGTAGTAGTAACCACTATGCTATTCGCGGTGGTCCCTAATAGTAGTAGTAGTACCATTATACTACTAGTGGTAGTAGTAACCACTATACTACTTGCTGTAGTATCTACTAGTGGTAGTAGTAACCACTATACTACTCGCGGTAGTATCTACCAGTAGTAGGAGTACCACTATACTATCGGCTGTAATAGCTACTAATGGTAGTAGTACCATTATACTACTAGCTGTAGTACCTACTAGTGGTAGTAGTAACTACTATACTACTAGCTGTAGTATCTACTAGTGGTAGTAGTAACCACTATACTACTCGCGGTAGTACCTACTAGTAGTAGGAGTACCACTATACTACAAGCGGTAGTATCTACTACTAGTAGTAGTACCACTATATAACTAGCTGTAGTATCTACTAGTAGTAGGAGTACCACTATACTATCGACGGTAGTAGCTACTAATGGTAGTAGTACCACTATACTACCGGCGGTAGTAACCTGCTAGTGGTAGCAGTATCACTATACTATCGGCGGTAGTATCTACTACCAGTAGTATCTACTACCAGTAGTAGTACCACTATGCTACCGGCGGTAGTAGCTACTAGCGGTAGTAGCTACTAGCGGTAGTAGCTACGAGTGGTAGTAGTACCACTATACTATCGGCGGAGTAACCAACTATTATCATTATTACATACTAGTATACTATCGGAGGTAGTATCTCTACTAGTAGTAGTACCACTATGCTACCGGCGGTAGTAGCTACTAGCGGTAGTAGCTACTAGTGGTAGTAGTACCACTATACTATCGGCGGAGTAACCAACTATTATCATTATTACATACTAGTATACTTCCGGCGGTAGTAGGTATTACTACCACTAGTACTACCACTAGTAGATTACTACCGCCGGTAGTATAGTGGTACTACTACAACTAGTTGGTACTACCGCTAGCAGTATAGTGGTACTACTATAGAGGCGGCAAGAAGAATATCATTGCTAACTTACATCTCGGTGAAGTCAAGGTGTAGAGTAGACTGAGGTAAACCAATGGCATCAAGATCATTATGGGTATTTGAGCGAAATTTACAGCAAGGAAATAACTAACTCGATTTACTCCAGCAGCACTTTCTCTAAATAAGTAAACAGAAGAAGAATTATTATTATTATTGTATGGCTGGCTTTATTTGGAAGCAAAATGATACTCGGTAATTATCATAATTATTTTTATGCTATGTTGCATTATTGTATATATCTTTGTTCTATAAGTTTACTTTTGGAAGGCAAAGATTACCAAATGCGAGATTATCATTGTAGATTAAATCTTTCCTGTCTGGCCAAGTCGTTAATCGAAAAACACGGCACACGGTAACGCAAGATTAAAAATTGAAAATCGACAAGCGCCATGCAGGCACACGAGATCCACTTACACGCCAAGTTTGATTTGATATGGATTTAATAAAAAAACTCTGCGATTGATGGCATTTTGAGTTTTTATGATGTCACGCAGACGTGCAAAATGGCCTTTTCTAGAAAAATGAAAGTTTTTCACCTAATTTATGATAATTATTGATAATTTATATTAACATGATGTTGGGATAATAGAACAAAGAGCTGGTTCAATTTTGGATGTTTTTCAGCCCAACAGGAAAGAGTTAAACTATGTGAATATATAATTAGTTATATGAAAAGGTTATCTTACTTCGAAAGGAATAAAGCATTCCCTAAAATTCTATAATTAAAATATTCTGTTTGCCATGTTTTAGCTTCTTAAATTAAATTAGTTTTTTAAGTGATGGCTTGTTTGCTTGTCGAATAAGTCCAGAAAGACTATATAACTAACATACAATTTGAATAATCATTTTTTGACTTGTTTTTCCTGTTGAAGATCTTGAATACACCTCAAACAACAAGGCTGCTACTTCGTGTACTGGACATAGAATATTACATCACTGAAATGTTTAGTTTAACTAGCTGTTGTGGTCTGGTGGTTACCACACATGTCTATGAGCTGAGAGACACAGATTCAAATCCTAGGTCGGATCTCCCTTAGGGTCTTAAAAATAATCGAGGAGAATGTGGTGCCTTTGTAATAATATCAGAAAATGGTAAGACTTTCGGGTCTTCTCGGATAATGACCTTAAATCGTAGGCTGGACACAGATAACGTTATAGACACATCAAGGTTATTTTCTCAAGATTCAGAAGCTTTACAAGAACAAAAACCATAACCATAACCCAAATAAAAACTCTAACCCTAAAATAAAGGAACACTAACCTTACTTTTATAGTTTATAATTTATTAGATTTATCACTCTTTGGTGAAAGGAATACCCCAACACCGCAACATCACCTGGTTTAACCCACCGCATTCCAAGAGTGTACAAACAAACGTTGACAGGACATTCTAACGATTAATAGACAAACAAGTTTCCCACAGGACACATACTTCACAAGATCTTCAACAGGAAGAACACCAAAGTTAGCTATAGCTGTATGAATATATAATATGGCTAGCGTCATAAAGCGACACAAGATCCTTAAAAACAACAGCACAGCAACGAACAAAGATTGCAACTATAGGAAAAAATATGAATGCCCATTCAACGGAGCATGTAGAGAAAATAATCTGGTCTACCAAGCCACGGTCACCAAAGAAGCCAGCCAACAAACGAAAATATACAACGGAATGACTAGAACGAATTGAAAACCAGATTTATTAAAAACAATTATTCATGCACAAAACCATTCAACAAAACAGCACCTTCGAAATACGTACATTTGGGAATTGAAGGAAAACCAAAAAGAGTACTCAATTAAGTGGTTGATCCTGAAACACGCAAGACCATACCACAGCGGTAGCCGTAGCAAGATTTCCAATTTATGCACAACAGAAAAATTCCGAACTTGTATCAAAATACACATGCCATCCATAAAAACACGCGCGAAATTCATAGCACATAATTATTACCTCCAAAAGGTTGTTCTGTGGTTTCCAAAACATCTCAAAGAAGCCAACATGGCAGTCAAACCAATTGCCATTCCACTCATTCGTGTTAGTGTAGTGTATTTTTGCAAACTCACCTGTGAATGAAAACATAGCTTGAATGAATTAATGTCATGCGATCTTGATGTAGTAAAATAACTGTAGAAATTATAAAGATTGGCCTTTACAACTCTTCCACGAATATCTTACTTTGTTCCTATCTTCAGCGGTGGGTTTGTTTTGAATTTTGACGTCATTGAGTGCTTGTTTTTTGTTCGTATCGCTCAATGAAGTAAAATAATTATTGAATAGAAATTCCGCATCGAGTCAGAGCCGTCGAGTAATCTCTTTAGGTCCAGAAGAATAAAATACGAGAACGAAACGTTATTTCTCGAGTGCAAGAGCAGATACCGTAAAACTATTAATATTTCTAAATATTATACTAAAAGGCCTTTTATTTAAAAATATTTATTTATTAACGGCGTTGAATCTTGGGACTAAAAATTATTAAAGTGCCTCTAACCACTTAAAATAAAGAAGAATGGAGCTAACACTAAGTTCATCGATATCTATTTTCGTTCTCGAGGTATTCAGTTATATGTAATATGTTAATGAGGCACAGTATGACGTCAAAGCAGGCAAAAAACATTGTGGAAATTCTAAAATGTGTGTATATCTTCAAAGTTATCCAACGAAATTACTTGAAACTTTGCACGTTAATGCATACTACCAAACTAAAGAACATGGTCCAAGTTATCATCATAGTAACAGATTAGCTTCCAAACCTCTCCGTTCCCATACAGAAGTCTTCATTTTCTGCCATCGCAAGCAACGTTTTCGATTTAAAACTCGGGTATTGCATTGCAAAAGTTATTTTAAAAGTTATTGACAACTGCCAATCTCAACATGTTCTGCACATGAGAGAAAACAAATTATTTTGTTTTAGAATCTAGGAGGTCTGTAAACTAATCTGTTACTATGGTGATAACATAACTTTAAAGAGTGAGTGTCAGGGTAGTGCTTTGCGCGCTTGTTTTCTTCATGGCGGCCATTTTATGGGACGTCTATTTCAGTTCACAAACGAATCCGTCAATATTTGATCAATCCTTCTTATAAATTATCCATTTTCAAGTTTTCTAAGAAGTAAATATACCTGAGTGATCAATTATTGTGATATTTTTCGTAAAATTGATCATTTACTATAGTAATCTTTTCGATACACAGACGCTCGGCTACGAGCGCTTTCGCCTCCGAAGCGTGGAAGGCCGGGTTATGCTGCTGAAACAGCGCGAATAACTTTGCGAATGGAAGTGTTTGATGAGTGACTAGTAAAGAGATATGTTTTGTTTCTTCTGATGTTTTGTTCATTTCAATTTGCAAAGATATATATCCAAAACTAAAGCCATCCGGTCCAGCTTGTTCGTCAGAAACGGCGTTGCGCGCGGCCCGCAGTGGTTCACAAACAAGCGAACCGCATAACGCCCCGAAGTCAGGATCGGACTCCAATTTCAACATTTCCAAATAAATCTACAGTTCACATGCAAATTATAGTTCTAACGATGCGATGCACTGCAATCAACTCGTATGGAAACAAAAACACAAGCGCGCAAAGCACTACCCTGACACTCACTCTTTAACCATGTTCTTTAGTTTGGTGGTATGTTTGAAATGTATGTTTGGTGGTAATTTCATTGGATAACTTTCCCAAACAGACCTCACAATCGGTTAATAAATCTTATATATTATCCATGCAGTTACCTCGATGTACAATGCTCCCAATATCCCACCGGCAATAAACACAAGGAATGCGTCGATAAGCAATGTTTTCACACCACGAATTTGGAGAAGAAACTCTCTTTGTACAAATCTGAAAAATTGGTAAAATGGGTTTGGCAATTTTCTGTACTCTAGAAAGAAAATAAGAAATACAATTAATCTTAATCAGTTGATCATAAATGATTGTCAAAATTTGCCCGTGACTGTACTTGCTTGATCAATCTTCTGAGTGATTGCTCGCATTCTCGTGTGCTCTTATACCATCGCCTTCTCGTACCCTCGTGTGCTCGCACCCTCGTGTTCGCGCACCCTCGTGTGTTCCGACACTCGTGTACTCGTACCCTCGTGTGCTCGTACTCGTGTGTTCTCGTACCTTCGTGTGTTCCGACCCTCGTGTTCGCTCCCCTTCCTGTGCTCGCGCCCTTCGTGTACTCACACTGTCGTTTACTCGCACGTACTGTTGTGAACGAACTGAAGATAAATGATGTCAATAGTACTTCACCTGAAGAAGTAACTGAAGCGTTTAATACATATTTTTCTAATATTAGCCCAAGTCTGGCCAACTCTGTGGCTGACTCTGGTGCCACTTTTGAGCAATTTGTAAAACCTTCAAAATCTAAAATGTTTTAGGTTGGTAGCAAATAGCAAAGTACTCAAACTCTTAAACGGTTTGTCTAATTCTAAAGCAATTTAAAAGCCGCAGCTTCTGTTATTGCCCCATCGCTTACACTTATTTTCAATCATGCTATCATTTCAAGTTATTTTCCATATGATTGGAAAATGGCTAGACCTCTGCCGCTTTATAAATAGGACCCACGAAATTTATCAGAAAACTATAGACCAATTTCCATTTTGCCAGCAATAAGTAAAATAATGGAAGAATTATGTACGATCAGATTTATGAATATTAAAAACTCTATATATAAAACTTATAATAAAAACTCTGCGATTGGTGGCATTTTGATTTTTTGTGATGCTATACGCGGGCGTGCAAGATTGCCTTTTCTAGAAAAATGTTTTCAACCTGATTTATGATAATTAATTTTAACATGTGTCTTGTTCGGGAAATTTAAAAGCATTGGCAACAGCCGGTTTATTGGGTTTTCAGAAAATGTATAGCTATGGCAACAGTTATGGTTATTTCTAAAGATATCAATAGAAAAAGAGGAGGTTCAATTTTGGATGTTTTACAGCTGGACAGGAAAGAAAAACGTACCAACATTGGTATCCTTTGGAGCCTCATCCTCATTGCTAACGCTTGGGTTTTCTGGGTGGTGTTGTTTCCATGATTCAAATAAATCTGTTTCGTCAAAACCTTCGCTTGGTTTCACTGATCCTCCAATAACATCCATGTAGTAATCAGCAGGATTAAGATTAACAGGTATCTCATAGCCAAGCATGGAAAAATGATTTTTGGCATCGGTAACTGAACCTTGATAAACTGTTTTACCTCCAGGACCAAGAAAAAGAACATTATGAAACATATCTGTAAAAAATGAGCAAGTTTAAGATATTTATTTAATGGGGCAGTGTGTACAGTAGTTGTCTAATGTGTATTATTATTTATTTAAAATAATTCGTGATCGCTGATTGGCTAACAGCCAACGGTGAAATCGTCATATCAACTCATTGCCCTACCAAATATGGAGTTGTGACATCAATGGTGCTATATGACAAAAGATTATTGCATGATTGACTTCACCTGGTGCAATATGAAAAACTAATATTGCACGCTATGACGTTTTTCCAACGATGCAGTTGTTAAATAGTTGATAAAGTTAATCATCAATAATTATCAAGGCCTCAGTTTGTGTTATCCGTTTGTGTTAACACAAACTTCGGCCTTGATAATTATTCATATCATGCTCAACCTCATTCAATAATTGATAATTATTATGTACCAAGTCTCAACGATCCCTTTTTCTAGTATGTCATTGGTTGAGAGTGTATCACGTGAAAGTTACCAAATTTAGTAGTTTCCCCCGCAACAGCTCTGAGAGGGCAATAATATGTTGTCGACCGTCAATAATCAAATACCACGTGAAAATGCGACCTTTGGAATGAACTCTTCTTTCGCATTATAAATTGTATTTAATTTAATGTAATTTGTATTTAAGGTGTGATAATAAAGTACTTATTTACTAGGACCTCTGGAAAGCAGTATGTTTTGTGGTCCCTCAACCGTCGACGGTCTCAGTAAATAAGTGTTAATTATTATACAATACTCATACAATCTCGATTGTGATTGGCTAAAAACCTATAGACAATTCTTGATGTCTTGTCACCTACAAAATATCAAAAATTATCTGTAGGTGACATAATTGTCTTTGCATGGCTTACTTCCTAAACTCCCTAAAGGCTTCTACATTTATAATTGTATAATATTCGGTTTCGGCAGATAACATCGACCTCGGTCTGGATAATAAAACAAAAAATAAATGTTTTTATTTTCATTTTCGTGTACCTGGTTGTTATTATTAAACAATTATTGGATGAGTATATCATGCTCAGTATGTCATGCTATGCAGTATATCAAGCTCAGTATATCATGCTCAGTATATGCTCAGTATATCATGCTCAGTATATCATGCTCAGTATATCATGCTCAGTATATCATGCTCAGTATATCATGCTCAGTATATCATGCTATGCAGTATATCATGCTCAGTATATCATGCTCAGTATATCATGCTCAGTATATCATGCTATGCAGTATATCATGCTCAGTATATCATGCTATGCAGTATATCATGCTCAGTATATCATGCTATGCAGTATATCATGCTCAGTATATCATGCTATGCAGTATATCATGCTCAGTATATCATGCTATGCAGTATATCATGCTCAGTATATCATGCTATGCAGTATATCATGCTATGCAGTATATCATGCTATGCAGTATATCATGCTCAGTATATCATGCTCAGTATATCATGCTCAGTATATCATGCTCAGTATATCATGCTATGCAGTATATCATGCTCAGTATATCATGCTCAGTATATCATGCTCAGTATATCATGCTCAGTATATCATGCTCAGTATATCATGCTCAGTATACATGCTCAGTATATCATGCTCAGTATATCATGCTCAGTATATCATGTTCAGTATATCATGCTCAGTATATCATGCTCAGTATATCATGCTCAGTATATCATGCTCAGTATATCATGCTCAGTATACATGCTCAGTATATCATGCTCAGTATACATGCTCAGTATATCATGCTCAGTATATCATGGTATATCATGCTCAGTATATCATGCTCAGTATATCATGCTCAGTATACATGCTCAGTATATCATGCTCAGTATATCATGCTATGCAGTATATCATGCTCATCCAATAATTGTTTAATAATGACAACCAGGTACACGAAAATGAAAATAAAAACATTTATTTTTTTGTTTTGTTCGTGGGAGGTATATTCCAAAACAAGGCATTTGAACGAAAAATCACCATTAAATTAAATTATTATAGCCGCAAACCGTCGCTCATAGTGTAGCAGACTTCTACGGGCCACATGTGCCATTGTTCCAGTGGCATATGCATCCCCTTGGGATGCTGCACCTGCGCCACATTCCCCTATACAATAATAATATATTGACTGTGCTGTTTATTTGTACAATTCCTATTTAAAAACCCGATTTTGGATTTATAATTGCTTTAGGTTTTAATCAGTATGATCATGCTAATTGTTTTGAATGATTAATTAATTGCTATTTTAATACGCTGTTTGGGTTTAATATTATTTGTTTGTGTGCGGTAGCGGGGAGGGGTAGTTTGGCCCATGTCAGTGATTTTTTCACTGCGCCCCCTACTTGCTCAATGGCACCGCCCCAAATGAGAAGCAAGTCCGACTCTGCAGTGTATTTTCTTGAGGATAGTTTCGTTCGTAAATATGTCTTGAAAGTCTGAATCGATGTTTGGTACCAGTGATTGGGAAAATCGAACTTCATATACGGAGTAGATGACGCCACAAGTAACTCGTCTTAGTTTCCTTGTATTTCTCGGCCAATTTATCGGGTGTAAAAAAGAGAAGTCGAAAAGGAAACCCTCTTAAAATCTTTGATGACCAATTATCCCTTTATCATTTTAATCCATAGCATATATATATATATATATATATAAATATATATATATCGTATATAGCGTGAAACTCACAGTAGCAACAGCATTCGACCTAAATTATATATATATATATATATATATATATATATATATATATATATATATATATATATATATATATATATATATATATATATATATATATATATATATATATATAATTTAGGTCGAATGCTGTTGCTACTCTGAGTTTTCACGCTATATATATATATATATATAAATATATATATATATATATATATATATATATATATATATATATATATATATATATATATATATATATATATATATGTGTTTTGGTTTAATTTAATTTTCAGTTTTTTATCATCGATTGTAGTATATTGACAGGGGCGTCGTTAACACCTTCACATTTGTCCGACATTTTCGCAACGAAGCCGAGAACCTTCTTGGGGGTCGGGGGCATGTTCTCCCAGAAAATGTTTTAGTTTTAGAGGCTCAAAATTTGATTTCCAGCGAAATCTGGGGGTATTTAACAAAACTATTACCTTTATTTCGTTACCTTTCGAATGTACAGGTATATCTGCTACGTTTACCCACGTTATTTTATCCTTATATTTACAGTTACAGAATAACTTCTATATCTAAAACATGGTTTCAATTGAAAGAAAACTTTTACAATTTGATAATATCATACCTGATACCCCGGAGAAATAGCGGGGAATTCAAGTTTAAATTGACTGGTCACGTGGTATATGCCTATAAAATATATGCCTATAAAATATATGCCATACAAAATATATGGTATATGCCTATAAAATCTCCATGTGATCGACCTGCTGCTCTAGCTAAACTTGAGTTATGTATTAAGGACATCACCAACTGGTGTACTATGAATGGTCTTATATGCAATCGAAGTAAAACCGAGATTGTCCATCTATCATCACGTTTTATGCATTGTGAACCAATGCCAGAAATATGTGTCAATGATGTGATAATCCAACCGGATCCGGTTGCACGTGATCTCGGTGTTGCTGTTGATAGACATTTAAAATTAAATGCTCATATAAATAACATTTGTAAATCGGCCACTTTGGCTATCAGAAATATTGGCAAGATCAGGAAATATTTGAGTAAAAAGGACTGTGAGAAGTTGGTGCATGCATTCATAACATCAAAACGTGACAGCTGTAATAGCATCCTATATGGCTTACCAGAAGCTGAAATGAGCAAGTTACAGCGAATTCAAAATACAGCTGCTAGACTTGTTGCAGGGGTTAAAAAATCGGAGCATATCTCCCCTGCGCTACGTAATCTTCACTGGTTGCCGGTGAGATCAAGGATTGTATTTAAGATACTAATAAGTACTTTCAAGGCTTTGCATGGCCAGGCGCCTGTTTATATTACTGATTTGCTAACTAAATCAGTGGCGTAACGCAACCTCTGGAGGCCCCCGTCAATCGGCCACTCCTGGGCCCCCTCGTCCCTCCCTCGTGGGCCACTAAAGAATAGGCTGTATTTCTGTCGACACAATCGCAATCTTCACTTACATATATGTTGATTTCGGAATATTACATTACCATACCCGTTCTACATACCATTCGCATAAAGTGTACAACTGTATGCTTAACTTCAATAATAACCACATGAATAACTAACTAGATCCATAATGACCAACGCATTATATATTAAACTCAAATATAAAAATATTTATCAACTTTATCAAGAAAATCGGAAATGTACGATCAAATTTGAAAAAAATGACTTCAAATCACCGCTGTATAAAAGTGTCGAGATCAAAGGCATTAGCATCAAAATGAAATGGTGTGAAACATGTAAATTTTACCGTCCGCCACGATGTTCACATTGTAGTTTGTGTAACAGGTGTGTTGAGGTGTTTGATCATCACTGTCCATGGGTAGATAACTGTGTTGGAAAAAGGAACTACAGATATTTTTTCCTCTTTTTATCATCACTCAGTATACAACTTATTTCAGTATATAACCCCCCAAGGCTCGGGGGCCCCCCGTCACTTGACACCCGGACACCCGCCCGTTACGCCACTGAACTAAATATAAACCTACTCATGCTTTGAGATCATCTGACCGAAATCTGCTACTTGAGCCAAAATCCAAAATGGTGACTCATGGAGACAGAGCATTCTCGGTTGCAGCACTAAAACTGTGGAATTTATTACCACAGGAAATTAGAAGCTTTGAAATGTTAAGTAGTTTTAAGTCAGCACTTAAGACTTTTCTTTTTTTAAATTAATAGTTTTTTGTTCATGGTGGTAATACTGTATATGTAGTATAGGCTTTATCTTGCAATGAAACTGTAATTAGTTTTATAAGCATAACTTTAAGAATTATTGTTGTAAGAGCATTGAGACTATTGTATAATGCTCCTAATACGTCTTCCTACTAAACCGATTTGCAATTTGGTGTCAATGGTCGGACATGATTATTCGAATAGATAAATGTAGCACCTTTGGCATCAAAAAAGCTCTCACCAAATCAGTTCAATACATCCCTAAGTTAATTATTAACAAAACTCTTATTCCGGCTGTTGAAATTGGAAAATCATTCTGCTATTTAGGAAGGTACTTTAATTACGAAATGACAAATAATGAACATAAATCGAAATTAGTCTCCCTACTGACTGACCTCATGAAAGAAATAGATCTGAAGCCGTTACATCCGAAAAACAAGATTCTCCTATACAGTCGTTACGTAGCAACAATTCAAAAGACCTGGATTTCTGAAAACCTGGATTCAGTTTTCAAACAATATATTCGAAAATGGCTTGAGGTACCTATTTCTGGATCACTTAGTAACATTTACCTAACCAGTAACAAATTTGGTCTTAATATCATCCCCCCATCAACTAAATTCATACAGTGTCAAACAATCATCCGCAGTGTTTTGAAATCATCTCCAAATGAATCAATAACCCACCTATGGAAATCGTCGTCTAATCATACTAACATTCAATATGATCAATATACATCGACAAAAGAATTAATAAAGTCATTCCGTGAAACTCAAGAAGAAAAATTGGAAAATCAGTTAAAATGTCAAGGTTCATTCTTCACCAGCATTTCAAAATTCTCTCTACCCCAAGTAAATTCGATTTGGCCAACCTGTCAATCCAAACTACCAAAAAATATTTTCAACTTCACCATTCGTTACATAAACAATTCGCTACCAACCCGTAAAAATCTTCAAAAATGGGGACTCTCGTCGTCTTCTGAATGCTCATTCTGCCTTAAACCTGAATCTTTGTTACACGTTGTTGCTGGCTGCAGTTCCTATCTCGATCGTTTTACTTGGAGACACGACTCAATCCTAAATTTTATTGCTAATAACCTCCCATCAGAATATATTCAAACCATTTATGCTGACTTGCGATCATTCTCTAATCCCTCTATTATTACTGGTGATGACTATCGTCCTGATCTAATAATTTTGACCAAAGACAATTTTCTGTATGTACTCGAACTAACCGTCGGATATGAGACTATAACCTAAGAAAAAATATACAGCGCAAACACTCAAAATATAAAGAGATGATCATAGAACAAAAGAAAAAATTCCAGTCGGTAAAGTTCGTAAATCTCTCAATCAGTGCACTCGGTGTTTTTGAAAAAGAATCTTCGGTTTTTATAGAAATGTTGGAACGTTTGAACTTAGACAAGGCTCATGTTAAATATATCATTAGGAAAATCATTAATATTGCAATAAGGACGACATACTACGTTTTCTGTTCTAGAAACAAGGATTGGACGAATCCAGATTTAATGAACTTCTAGTATCTTACTTTTTATATCATATATTTATGTAAATGTGTAGTGTAATATATAACCAATATAGTAAATCAAGTAGCCAATTGTAAATTACCTTTAACAGTGAGATTTGCAGTTGTAAGTATATAAAAAATTCAATAAAGTTTTCATTATTATTACAAATCAAGCTATTTGATTGGACAATTTATTGTTGAGCTATGATATAACAAAGTAACTTACTAAAAATTTCAAATCTTGGCTGATGAATGACGCACAATATGGTTAATTTCCCCTTTTCAGCCACAGTTCTCAATGATTTGAGAACAGACAAACTCGATGTGCTATCAAGGCCACTGAAAACAGAGAAAAAGTTTTATTAAATAATTGATAATTGAAAACTTTAGATTGTAAATAAGCAATGACGTAATCTAACAATTCAAATTTAAAGCATACGTTGATCTATGGCAATACTTTCGGTGTCGATTACGAAACTGATAACAGATTACGTATTTATCCATAGATTTGAAGAAGAAATAAATACATAATGTAATTAACATCGTAAACAAATATAGAAAGATCAGCTATCTATTACTTATTTTAATAAATTATTCCTGGTCTCGTTATGTTTACAACGCCATTGAGTGTATTTTCACGTCTTCATAACGACGTTAAGTCATGGACCGATAGAGGCTGTTGTTTACGAATGCCTTCAGCACTTTCAATGCAATAATTTTACGAGTTGTAGAACGTTTTAAAAGTCATAAAATCAGCTTTGAGTGGAAACAGGGAAGTTATTCAACCGGGTTTTCTTTTCAATACCAAATGTATATCGCGTTGTCCACTACCGTCGTGGGGGAACGAGGGCTGGTACAAAATGGGGAGGATTACTGATTTTTATGCAGAGGAAAAGGGGGGTCAGAAAATGTTTTGCAAGCAAAATATAAAGGATGCCTATTGATACAAAGATATTATGGTAACAGGAATATAATCAAAGGTGCACATTCTAATACTTAATATACAATGAATTTTCAATAGCTATTAAAAACAAGAGGAATTGATATACGGTTGAAATTTTAAAAAAGTCAACACAAATTTGGGCTTTCATTGTATCCAAAAAACCCTGGAAAATATCAAAAATATTAATCATACAAGTATGAATTATGATCATCATCATCATCTAAAATACATCTTAGTCATCATCGTGATGTGTACATTGTCATCATCATAATCATTATCTAAATCATCATAATTATCTAAATCATCATAATCATTATCTAAATTATCATAATCATTATCTAAATCATCATAATCATCTAAATATCATAATCATTATCTAAAATATCATAATCATTATCTAAATCATCATAATCATCTAAATCATCATAATCATTATCTAAATCATCATAATCATCTAAATCATCATAATCATCTAAATCATCATAATCATTATCTAAATTATCATAATCATTATCTAAATCATCATAATCATCTAAATCATCATAATCATTATCTAAATCCAATATCATAATCATCTAAATAATCATAATCATCTAAATCATCATAATCATTATCTAAATTATGATAATCATTATCTAAATCATCATAATCATCTAAATCATCATAATCATTATCTAAATCATCATAATCATCTAAATCATCATAATCATCTAAATCATCATAATCATTATCTAAATTATCATAGTCATTATCTAAATCATCATAATCATCTAAATCATCATAATCATTATCTAAATCATCATAATCATCTAAATCATCATAATCATCTAAATCATCATAATCATTTTCTAAATTATCATAATCATTATCTAAATCATCATAATCATCTAAATCATCATAATCATCTAAATCATCATAATCATCTAAATCATAATAATCATCTAATATCATCATAATCATGATTCTAAATTATCATAATCATGATCTAAATTATCATAATCATGATCTAAATCATCATAATCATCTAAATCATCATAATCATTGTCTAAATTATCATAATCATTATCTAAATCATTATCTAAATCAATCATAATCATTATCTAAATCAATCATAATCATCTAAATCATCATAATCATTATCTAAATTATCATAATCATTATCTAAATCAATCATAATCATCAAAATCATCAAAATCATCAAAATCATCTAAATCATCATAATCATCTAAATCATCATAATCATTATCTAAATTATCACAATCATTATCTAAATCATTATCTAAATAATCTAAATTATCATAATCATTATCTAAATTATCATAATCATTATCTAAATCATCATAATCATCTAAATCATCATAATCATTATCTAAATCATCATAATCATCTAAATCATCATAATCATCTAAATCATCATAATCATCTAAATCATCATAATCATTATCTAAATTATCATGACCGCAATCATGTGATGTGCTTAAAACAACAGATGGAGGGCCAGGGCTTTGAGGGTGTCAATTGTAGAAGTTCGTTTTAGAGATGTCGAAATAGCAAGAATACATTCCCCAGATCGTGTAAACCGCATTCACCGTGCCCCTGGTGACTCTGGTCAAAATGAAGCCCAAAGATCAAATGCTGCAATTGGAGATGCTTTGGTGGATGGAGGGGCCTTTCAATGGCAATATTATGGGCTGGTCTTGGATGGTCTTACAGCAGAAGAAATTGATAACCTTTCAATTATAGACCTAAAGAAGAGAGAGGAGGAATACATGGAGAAAAATACTTGGAAAGTGCAGTCTGAAGAAATCAAGCAAGTCATTGATGATGAACCTGGACCTGCAGGGGATTTTATGAAATGCTTTGTCACCACAAGAAAAGAGAAGCAGTTCTTTTTCAATTCAGTATACTTAATGCAATATTCCTCTGCCAATCAGAAGTGAAAAAGAAAAAGATCCCTGAAAATTCATACTTTAACAAAATCAATGCCTTCATGAATACTCATTGTGAAAATGGTGAAATATACATTGAGTACTTAAAAGGATCTTGTGCAGTGGACATTGGCGAGAAATGCAAGTATTGTACCTCTCATGACTTTTGCTGCTCTCCTATTAACTGTATCCTAAAGCCTTACCCCAACTACTGAAATAAGTGTTGATGATTATCATCCAAGGGTGCAGTTGAAAAATAATTTTGCGCAAGACAAGCATTTCTTTGATAAGCCAAACCATTATTGAACAATTTTCAAAGAAATTTGTGGAGTCAGAAGAAGCTGTTAGGAACTACGTCGATCATATGAAGCTTCTGGAGTTAAGGCGTGGGAAGAGGGTTGAAAGAGAAAGTTAGACAAGCTGCAGATGAATGAAGACTTACAATGATTATGACTGGAGCACAATTCTTCACGACGGAAGCCTTGTAAAGCCGAAAGGGATTGTGCTAGACAAATACCTGAAGCACCACAATTTAGGTAAATTATACAATAAGAAGGCAAAACTGGAAGCAATACATATATAATTCAGGAACTGTCTAAGAAAGTTGATGAAGATGAAGATGAAGAAAGCCAATTATTATTTTTTTATTATTATTATTAAACGAATTATTATACAGGATAAACACTTCAGCAGTAAAACTAGCTGTTATCAATGTGTGTCCTGTCCTAATAAAACCTAATATTATCATTAAATATTCTTTACAAAATGAAGTACAATATAAAATTGGTTAAGAATTTGAATAATAAATTAATAGAAATAAATTTAAAAAAAAAAAAAAAAAAGTTAAAAATAAAATTAAAAATAAGATTACAAATGGTTATCTAAAAGTTTTTCAAAAACCCCATAATTTTCAGTTCTACGTATTTCAATTGGCAGTTTGTTGTAGAGTTTTGCTCCCATAAATAAGAACGACTTTCTAGCATATTCAGTTTTAATATTTGGGAGTCGTAGAAAACATTCATTGTTTCTTGTTTTCATGCTATGATTTATGATGGTAAAATATTCCGTAAAAATCGAGCATATATCCTTATCAAGGCATTACGCACCACCTCTTTCAATTACAATTAATAACTGAAGCGAGATCTATCAATGAATTAGAACCCATAGACACAATTTTTTACGGCACAATCGTGGAATGAAAAAAGTCTCTTTAAGTGCGTTGAGGATAATTTCAACTGCTAGGTGAGTGTTTGTACGATCATGGACTGGTATATAGCTTTCGCAGATTTTAAATCAAGGCAGTCCCTTAGTTAGCTAGCAGTCTCAGCCTCCCAGTTGCACGCTTAAAGCTTTTCTCAAAATGGGAATTCAAATTTAAGGTACTGTCTATTTCCATCCCAAGATATTTGTACTCTTTGGTTTCAGTTATTGTTACACCTCGATATGAAATGCTGAACGAATCACTTTGTTTCGCTAGCCTTTTTGCAGTTCCAAAGAGAAGAGATTCGGTCTTTCTTTTTTTCAAGTTGGCGATCAGTTGGTTTTCTTCCAGCCAGTTGGCAACAGCATCAATATCCTTATTGAGTTTATTTTGGATTAATTCCAAATTCTTATCAGCAAGATAGAGCACTGTATCATCTGCATATTTAATGATATTTGCATTTTCTATCACGTGATTGATGTCGTTGAAAACGATCAGAGACAGTAGAGGGCCGAGTATAGATCCTTGGGGTACTTCAGATAGAATTTCTTTCTCCTGAGATACACAGTTGGTATAATTCACAGCTGCCAAGCGATGGAACAGGTAATCCTTGAACCAATCAAATTCACTTCCAACAATACCATACTGAGCAAGTTTATGCAATAATTTGGAATGGCTGATCGTGTCAAACGCTTTGCTGAAGTCAATAAAAATATTATTATATATTATTATCAGATATTATTATATCTAGTCGGCGTGTCAAAAGTGCGAGAAACCTGTAGACTAGAGTATATGGTGTGCGTCCAGAGCCATGCAGTCCCCCCCAAAAAATTGAAATCTATAATCTCTGAAATGCCATTTTTTGTAACAAAAAATAAATTGATTGAGATTCTGAAGACAGAAGTTCATAAATTAAATTAAATTGTTAGTGAATTAGAACTGAATAACAATTATAAATATATGAATATAACTAATATAAATAATCAAGGTTTATTTACCAAATATAAATTATTTACAACCAACAAGCAAATAGACTTGTACATTAACAAGTTAAGTACTATATCCAATCAGTTATAACATATTTGGAATGGATGGAGCTCAGCAAGAAAACCCCAAAGAGCTTGTAGATATAAGTACAGGCCAGTATAACTATTCTATTTTCTAATCTATTATATATTATACCTAGGGCTTTTCCACCTAGAGTAGAGTACTACTACTAGACTGCTAAGTCTAAAGAGACCAGCAGAGAAATGTTCGATTAGTCTAATTTCAATCTCCGATTTTTTTTGTTAGCCCACATCTTAACTGCCTTGTCAAATGGGAACTCTCCTACACTTGGCCCCTCGATGACTAACGCATGAGTCCATCTAAGGTCGGTTGGCTCATTCTATTGCGAAGATATGTTTTAATTATCTTCATTTGGGAGAAATCCCTTTTGCAATTTGCAGTATGAGGTGGAAGGACTCTATAACATGCAGTCAAGGACGTGATGATTGGGAACACCTCGCGTAAACCCGCATCGGAACAAAGCTTTTCAAGGATTTCTGTTGCTGTTGCTGTTTTGCCATTTACCATCTTCAGGTGATCATCAAAGTATTGTTTGAAAACGGCCCACTCCACAAGAGCATCTTCTACTGGGTATCCCCCAAATTATTCAATTAACACTTTCACATGATCGTCTCCATAGTTCGTATCAGCATCTTCTAATCCTTCGCCAATTCTTAGCATCTCCCGTTCGAATATGCTGAATGCTTCAAACACACCACTGTCAACAAATCGGTCGTTAATATTCGCAACTAATTTATCCAGGAATGGGCCCTTTACATCTTTTACGAACCGGGCTTTTGCTTCCACTCTGCTTGAGCTATCCTGCCTCATACCTCTCTGATATTTTATTTCAATACCGGATTCTTCCAGGTTTTTGATGAATTCATCCAGAGCTTTCAAATTATCTCCATCAACTGACTTCAACTTCTCTAGCTGTGAGACAATTGATTTCCTTAATCGTATTGCTCTAGAAAAATCTAAGCTCGTCAGCTGGAACACTTTTGATAGCATATTGACTTTTGGAAGAACATCTGACAGCAAAAGGAGGGTACAGACAAACTGGTAATTAGACAGGAACTGGTATAGTCCTGCTGCAGCTGCGTTACCCCTTTCCTCTGCCTCTCTGCCAAGACTAGTAATCACACTTGGAAGTATATCCTTCAAACGAAGCACTGCATTCCCCAAACTGAGCCATCTCGTAGATGAGGGCTGGATTACTTTCCTTTCAGGACATTAAAGAAATTTTTGTACTGCAAGTAGGCCTGCTGACCTGACAGCACTGTAAAAGTCATAGAGTTGTCTCACTATGTCCTTGAACTTTGTTAAATAAGATCCATCACCTGCTTGTTGGGAAGCCAAATTGAGTTTATGTGCTGCACAGTGGCAACCGACAGCTTCACACGGAAGTGCTTGATCTTGGTCACGCTGTGCTTCTAACTGTTTCGTTTGAATGCGTTTTACAGCCCCGTTTATTCGGCCAGTCATCGTCGATGCACCGTCAGTCCCAATTCCCCTCAAACGGGAGTACGAAAGTTCGTGATCTTCTATGAATTGAATAACATGATCGGAAAAACGGTTTTGGCATCTAATGTGATTCTACCAGTGAGGCAATCAATAATTTTCAGAAATTTAACTTTAATATCTCCACTGCAGTCAATGTAACGTGCCCGTAGGGTCATTTGTTCACGCACGGAGCAATCTGTCGTTTCATCAAACATCAAAGAGTAGTGGTCACTTAATTTAAGTTCTTCCATTATTCCATTCTCAATCACATCCGACATACATGACAGCATTTCCTGTATAGACTTGCGACTGGTGTAATGTGCGTTACGACCAACGTAAATCTTATCTTTCAGATTTGTGCCCAGATACCCGACAAAATCTAACAATGGTTCAAAATTTGTTGTGTGCGCCATTCGTTGCTTACACAAAAAATACAAACAAACAAACGTTTTTGTTATGTCACTGCACGATATTGACATTGCGACGGGAATTCTTACTTGTGTCATCGATTCTGCTTTCATCTTCACGGCATCTAAATGAGCTTGGCACTTTTCGTGATCACGAATGCTTTCAAGTCTCAATCGTTGGCATGGTGTCTTATTCCAAGTGTCTCTATCGCATGGTCGCTTGTCAAACTCTTGGCAGAAATCACAAAGCATGCCAAGCCCCTCAGTGTATTTCAGCCAAATCCGTCCAGTCTTCCATGTTTATTTGAAAATAACAGAGTGTTTTGCCTTTTTGGCTTGTAGTTTCGCTGTGTTTTACGCTGACAGGCACAGGTCGTTTTACTGCCGTGAATACGGATTCAGTAGCATCACTCTCTTCGTTGGGAGTCTCTTCTAGTTCTAGAGTGGAACTTCTCTCTTCTTGTTCGACGATTTCGTCACGGTCAGTGGCCTTGGGTAGTCGCCGAAAATAGTTCAGTAGCGACATTGTTTCATTGTTTATGAAAAGTGAATATATTGATTTTAAAATACGAATTCGCACATGTGCTTATTGACATACGATATTTAATAAATACGCATGCTTATTGACACGTGAGTCGTGATATTATACTATGCGGCGCTGGAAAACCTGCCGGGCGGGATTCTCAAAATGTATTTAATGCTGGGCGGCAATTTGGACTGCTGGGCGGGTGCGCCCGGCGCCGCCCAGCGTGGGCACATCCCTGGGCATCAAGTAAGAGAGTTGCTGCTAGCTCTGTTGATAGCTTTGGCCTAAAACCGAATTGAAACTTCGAGATTAATTTATTTTCCTCAAGATATGTCAAAAGGTGCCGATCGATTAACTTCTCAATAACTTTCAATAAAACTGGTAAAATTGAGATTGGTCTGTAATTGTCAAAACTTGAATATGATCCGGATTTATGTATTGGTATAATTTTTGCTACTTTCCAGTCCGTCGGAAATGAACTAGTTTCCAAAGAGAGATTGATCAAATAAGTCAATGGAGCAGTGAGAATGAAAATCTGTCAAATCAAAATGAGTCTGAAGAATATGTCGTCGAGGAGATTGCAGGGCTGTCTGATTGCTCAGACAAGGATGAGAATCTTGAAAGTGGAGACATTCCAGAAGACACACAATTAGTAGTTGTTTACATGAAGTCGGGGAGGAGGCCCAAACTGTTAAATAGAGGACGGGGGTCAGCTAAAAATAAGCTTTACCTAAGGGGAGGATCACCAAAAATTGAACATGGTATATTTCATTTGCACCAGCCCTCCCCCTTTAATTAATGACCAGTCCCTTAATAGCCACTCCGCCACGCAGCTTATTTTTGGTCTATGAATAATGAGTTTGAGAAAAATAGTTTACAAACTCACCTTGTAGGTTCGTCAAGAAAAAGCAATGTGGGATCAGCAATTAATTCCATTCCAATATTCACTCTCTTACGTTGGCCTCCTGAAATACCCCTAGTTTCCTGAAGAAAAATATTTACTTTTACGAAAATAATAACATAAAGTGCGTAACAGAGGTAGACGGGGCCCTTATACATGTCTTAGGTCTGGGACCCCATGAAGGCTCGACTATAGCTTCTATGTTATACAGTACAAAGTTAAACAATCATGAATACCTAGACACTTCTCGAGTTAAAGGGATATGGCAATATAAATTAACTTTGTCTCATTTGAAAGAACTCGTAAAATGGTATAAGAAGACCTTTTACAATTTTTCTGTATCTTTCTTGGTTTTTGAAATATTTCAGATAATTATGACAAAAGACAGTCTACAATCCGCCATCTTGTTGTAATATTTGACCTAATTAACTAGGAAATTGGTGACGTCACAAGCAGGGTAAACCTGATGAAACTACTCCATAGGTGACCGAATTTCCGCGGAAGGCTTTTTAAAATGTTGTGGGCCAATTGAAAATGGAAATAGTGCAACATAATCGAGTTTCTGGCTCATAATGGTCGTAAGGTTGGCAAGATTTCACTTTACCCTGCTTATGACGTCACATGCATATCGAAAATAATTCCAAGATGGCGGACAGCACGTTGTCTTTCGCCAAATTATTTCGAAAACCAAAAAAGATAAGGGAAAATTGTAAAAGGTCTTGTTATGCCATTTCACGAGTTCTTTCAAATGAGACAAAAGTAAATTTATATTGCCATATCCCTTTAACGTTGGAAAATCGGTAAATCAGCTCTTCTTATCAACTGAAGGTCAATCTCCCACCCATGGACATTAATGATTCTTCACCATCAATCGCAGATTCGCAGGAGGCCAAGGGTGGTTAGGGAAAATCGATTATTGGAGCACCGTAAATTAGTTCTGACTAAATAAGACGATGAAGTATATGGCAGTAATGTAGCTATTAAGCCGTAATTTTTCAATATAATCTTTCACTCCATTTTTGGCAGGGTCACCATTGATTAGGGGGCCCTTACTTCTCAATCTAACCCTACCTAATGAGCGTTACGCCACTGAAAGTGATGAGTTTATAAAAATAAATATAAAAGCTACTAAGTTCTCAAAAGAATTGGGTATAATATGAAAAGGAGAAATAAGAGAACTTCAATGTGTTGAAAAATACTTAAGTAAGAGTACTTACTTATATTCATGGACGATGTTTCGGACGATGTGTCCTTCTTCAGATCAGATCAGATTCAGGTCAGATTCAGGTAATGGCGTCGCCTGACCTGGAGAAGTGGGGGACACAATGATGACGTCATCACAGACATCGCTACAACTTGGCGAAATGGCTTGGAAACCAGGCAGAATAGCTTGGTTTCCAGCAGAAGTTCTCCACCTATTTTATTTAATGGTTATTTCTGGTAATACTAACCCTAAAACAAAATCACGAACTTTATAATCCCAAACATGCCAGAAAACCTAACCCGAAGTATTATGTGGACCTAACACCCATCCACCCCCAAGTGTTTCTTGCCGGATTTAGAAGAATTTCAAAATTGGTTTTTAAGAAAAGTGTGGGGGACTTGTCCACCCCAGTCCCCCTTGGCGACGCCCCTACATGTCAGATCTAACCTGAAGAAGGACACATCGTCCGAAACGTCGTCCATGGATGAGTATATATCCCATATATTCTGGCAGTATTCCAACCTTAGTTTATTAGATTTTATCACTCTTAGGTGAACGGAATAACCCAACAGGCTAAAAGCCCAATTATAGGGATTCCGAGGGCCTACGATTTTAGGTCGTTATCCGAGAAGACCTGAAAGTCTTACCATTTGCTGATATTATTGCAAAGGCAGCACTTTCTCCTCAATTATTTTAAGACCTTGAGTGGAGGTCCGACCCAGGATTTGAACCTGTGTCTCCCAGCTCATAGACATGTGTGGTAACCACTAGACCACAACAGCTGATGAACCTTTTCACCGCGTATTCGATTTGTACTTTTACCCTGCCTAGAACAACACTTTTATAATACTCTTAAAACAATCTTAAAACAATTAGTTGTTAGTGTTGTCAATAAAGTAAATTGTCAATAAATTTGTTAATAAAGAAGCGGAGAAAACTGACAAGAGAATACTTGGCCCTGACTTTATGTTTGTAATGTTAGTATTAATCTGTTAGTACTATTATTCCATATAAGGAACAGCATTACAGCAAATACGTTGCCTAGTTACCAGGGACGTTAAGTACTAATTATCCTAAAACTCCAAATAACCCTAACTCCAATTGAGGATACCATCCCCAAACGCGCACCCCATCGTCACCTCGACATAATTGTCCAAACTTATAGAATAATGTAGGACATAACCCTTGTGGGAGGCGTTGAGTATATAAAAGTTAGGGCAATGTATTTGCTCGTTAGGGCAATGTATTTGCTCATTAGTGCAATGTATTTGCTTTTCAGGGTAATGTATTTGCTCGTTAGGGCAATGTATTTGCTCGTTAGAGCAATATATTTGCTTCTCAGGGCAATGTATTTGTTAGTTAGTGCAATGTATTTGCTCGTCAGGGCAATGTATTTGCTCGTCAGGACAATGTGTTTGCTCGCTAGGTCAATGTATTTGCTCGTCAGGGTATGTATTTACTCGTTATAGGGAAATGCATTTGTTCGTTAGTGCAATGTATTTGTTCGTTAGAGCAATGTATTTCCTCGTTCCGCTTTATGTATTATGTACTTTATGTAGTCAAAATATAATGTGTTCGTTGTTGTCTGTCAAACATGAGGTCGTACTAAAAATTACTCCTGGCGTTAGTACTGTTTAGCATATACCAAAACAGTGAATAGTGCTTTTCGCGCAATCTGATTGGTTCCTCTAGCTCGGGATATCCTGCTAGATATTAGTAGAAACTGACCATGGTCTATTACAAATGCTGCATTCTGATTGGCTACTCAACCGTTGTCTATTCGTGATAGACAACGTTTGGGAAACGCGCTCAAAACAATGGCAGAAAACTCTCGTTTTGGGGAGGTTTCAAATGAGTTTTTGGATAATTTTTTGGAGAATGCATGATTTGTAATAGTCCACTAATTTGTTTCTACTAAAACAATTAGACAACTCGTCCTCGTTGTCTATGAGCGATTAGTATAATTTCTGAGCTTAAACGAGCTCTGATTGGCTAACTGGCCAGTAAATCTGAGACGATAGTCACCGCGTAGCGCGGTGACTATCACTTTACTAGAAATCATACTTGAAAAAGTGTTTTTTTGTTACAAGACTATATTTATTCGTTCCAGTCCTCTCTCGGAATCATCATTTTGATGTATGGTTTCTAAAACATGACGAATTTTTTTTCAAAATGGCGACTATATTATTATAACTAAAAAATCGTCGAAAAGGCTCAAAAACTTAGCATAAAGACATTGTATTTATCAGATTTCTCTCAAGATAGAATTGTCAAAGGGTGAGGAAGTTGTTTATCGTATAATTATTTGTATTTTTACGTCCGTTTTCATCGTTAGTGTGTTTTTGAAAGCTGTCAAGCGTGAAGAAAACATCGAGCATAACACAGTTTAAACTGTCTGTTTAAAACTTCTCAATTGAATGTTCAGTTCATGCCTGAAATTATACTAAAACAATTAGTCACCTCAGTCTCGGTGATTATCGTTATATTTACCTCGCCGCTTCGCGGCTCGGTAAATATTCAACGATAGTCACCTCGACTTCAGTGACTAATTGTTAAATAGTCAACTCAGGCTTCGCCTTCGTTGACTATTCGCTCATAGACAACTCGGTCTCGTTGTCTAATTGTTAACTATTCACTGTTTCGCAAAACAAGATGGTGTCCTTCTCTTGAACGAATTTCTTTTGACATAATGCAAGAAATTGGTAAAAGCAGGCAGGTGGAAAACAATTACTGTATGTAGGGCAATTATTTTAGGTAATATTTATGAAAAACAAGTTGCAAAAACAAGTTACAAAATGCTCAAAAACCCGCAGAACAACGAACGATGTGCTCCAAAAACAAACTCGATTGAACGAAATGACTAAAATAAAGAAATGTGTCTACGATAGTTCATATATCGATATTCGCCTTTATATAGTTCATGAGACATGAATTGCCTTTCATACAAACATTAAAAATCATTTCAATTACAACAAAAGTCAAGCAAAACTTAAAGAATTAGTACGGTTTCGGCCGTAAGATTACCGCGATACACTGCCCAAGAAACTGGCGAGTTATGAACTGAATACTAAACAAATGACTTGGGAAACATACTAACGATTTTATAACAGTAAACACCCGAAAGTGCATCAAAACACGCTGGTCATTTAAAGGTGCACTGTGCAGAGTATTATCGCTCTGGAGGAACTCACGAACCTTCTGCTTGCAAATTCAAAGATGCGAAGTGCTACAATTGCGACAGAAAGGTCATACGGCGAGAACGTGTCGAGTAAAGAAGTCTTGCAACAAAGGAAAAACCAAGCAGACCGGAAATCAGAAGCCGCCAAAACGACAACATGAAAAGACCAACCAAGTGGAAGAAGAAAGCGACGATGACGTTTATTCAATGTATCGCGTAACAAATTAGTCCTAAAGTAAAGTCATACCAAATCAATTTGGAACTCGGGGGAAATCCGCAGATAATGGAAATCGATACAGCAGCGTCAAAAACGATAATAAACGAGGAAACCTACAACCAACTTCCACAACAACTGGGTTCACTAGAGAAAACGGCAGCAAAACTGAGTACGTACACAAGAAATTCCAATGGTAGGAACCGTACAAATTCCAGTTAAATGTGGGCGTCAGGAACACAAGCTGCAAGCTACAGTTGTGAAAGGTAAATGACCGAATTTACTTGGTCGAGATTGGCTTCAAACAATTAAATGGGACTGTACAAAAGTATTCAAACCCAGCCCGAAGTATCACAAGGTCCACCCTTGCAGAAGATATTGGAGGAACACAAGAAAGTTTTCGAAGAAAGTTTGGGAAACTTGGATGGTGTAAAAGCAAAAATATATGTTGATCCTCAAGCAACCAAATATATGAAAGCTCGTCCTGTACCTTATGCATTGAGACGTGGGGTCGAAAATGAATTAGAGCGTCTTGAACGTGAAGGGATTATTTCACCAGTGCAATTTTCTGAATGGGCAGCGCCTACTGTATAGTTCCGGTTGTGAAACAAAATGGAACAATTCGAATATGTGGGCACTTATGTGCACCGTAAATCAAGTATCCAAGCTTTATAATTACCCAATTCCTAAGACCGAAGATTTACTGGCAACACTTGGTGGCGGACGTGCATTCACAAAGCTGGACATGTCCCAAGCATGATCAGCAATTACTTCTTGACGAAGAATCAAGAAATTCACCACCATCAATACTCATTGTGGTCTTTATCAATACAACCGATTACCTTTTGGGATATCGTCTGCGCCCGGAATATTTCAGTGAGTAATGGAGAACTTACTACAAGGTATTCCACATGTAGTTGTATGAATCGACAACATTCTAGTGACTGGCACCGATGATGCAGATCATTTGAGAAACCTCAACACGGTATTGATGAAGTTAGAGAGTGCCGGTTTTCGATTGAAGAAAGAGAAATGTTTCTTCATGAGACCACAAGTAATCAATGGACATGGCATACAACCTGTAGCTGAGAAAGTTGAAGCAGTTCAATATGCCCACCACCAACAGATGTTACCCAGTTGCGAGCATTCTTGGGGATGTTAAACTATTACCACCGGTTCTTACCTGATGTAGATACTACTCTCGAACCCCTTCATGAACTTCTTAGAAAAGGAGCTAGCTGGAAGTGGGGAAAGATACAATAGGAAGCTTATGAGAAAGCCAAGGCTCTGTTACAGTCGGCAGAACTCTTAATGCATTTTAATCCAGAATTGGATATCACACTTGCTAGTGATGCATCTAACTATGGAGTTGGTGCAGCACTATCACATCAGATGCCGATGGAACTGAACGCCCCATTGGATATGCATCCAGATCTCCAAATAAAGCTGAGAGAGGATATTCAACTGTCGAGAAAGAGGCCCTGGCAGTGGTTTTTGGAGTAAAGAAATTCCACCAGTTTCTACAGTATATGGTCGCAAATTCCACATTCGAACAGATCACAAGCTTTTGGAACTGGAAGGACTCTTCAGTGAAAGGAAAGGAATATCAGCACCCCGTATCCAGAGGTGGGCACTTTATCTTGCTGCCTACGAATACAAGATTGAGTAAAAAAAAAAGGTAAGTCCAATGGGAATGCTAATGGATTAAGTCGTTTACCACTTCCTAAAATGCCAGCAACTGTACCTCAACCTGGTGAAACCAGCTTGCTACCATTAGCATGCTAACATTTAGAACAAACTCCTCTCCACTCAAGTCAAATCAAGGCATGGACAAGACGAGACCCTACTGTAGTTTGTCAGTAGGATCACTCGCGTGATCTGACGTCACGACTCGTACCCAGGACTCTACACCTACTCTTTCCATAGTTCTCCAGAATACGATGGAAAGTTGGCCCTCGACCTGTGATGACAAAGCCTTACGTCCTTATTTCGACAAGAGGACCGAGATTAGCGTGCAAGATGGTTGTTTGCTGTGGGGCTCCAGAGTCATTATACCACCGCAAGGGAGAGAAATAGCAACGAAACTTCTTCACGAAACACATCCTGGTATTTGCAGAACCACAGCTTTAGCACGAACCTACGTTTGGTGGCTTGGGATGGATAAGGATCTTGAGAAAGAAGTGAAAAGCTGTCAACTGTGCCAAAGTAACCAGACAGCTCCAGCGGAAGCACCCCTGGAAGTGGCCAGGACAACCATGGGAACGACTGCATATAGACTATGCGGATCCTTACATAGGACATAATTTCTTAGTAGTTGTGGATGCCTACTCTAAATGGCTCGACGTCCACATAATGAAATCAACGACAACAACCGCCACAATCGTGAAATTGCGAGAGATCTTTGCTATTCATGGACTTCCCGGAACTATCGTAAGTGATAATGGAAGCAATTTCACAAGTAAAGAGTTTGAAGATTTCATGACTAAGAATTGATTCAAGCACATCAAGACATCACCCTATCACCCGGCATCAAATGGCCAAGCTGAGCGAGCTGTTCGAAGTTTCAAGGAAGGAATAAAGAAAATGAAAGATGGAAACATGCAGAACGGAACGCAAATTCACTAAGTATGATCCAGTGTATGTCAAAGATTTCCGACAACCAAAATCATAGCTATGACCACATCCGACTCCGTACAGATCAATCAGAGATTGTCGAGAACAACCCAGATAACATTCATTCCGAAGTGAGCAGCAGCAGTGCCACAAGGCCAACTCGAAGTCACAACAAGTCAGCATATTTAAATGATGATGAACATTGACTGGTAACATTGTCCCCCCTAGCTCCGAAGGCCTGAGGGCGAGGGTGCTAATATCGACCGGCGTTTAGTCCCTTATCACGCGAGATCCAAGCCGTTCCTAGATCTAGGATCAGTTTATAGGTATATATATATATATATATATATATATATATATATATATATATATATATATATATATATATATATATATAATATATATATATATATATATATATATATATATATATATATATATATATATATATATATATATATATATATATATATGATCAACCGTCCTCATGCGCGCATCGGAAAATGTGGCACTGGTAACTAGATACTCAGATTAAATTGAACCGTCACAAGAGACATAGTTTTTTGAGGAACCGAGTATGTATTTTTGACTCGCTAATTCCAAATCTGTTTTCAGAATTGAAAACGGTTATATATTGATCGAGATTATTATAGCCGACCAAGCCCGGACTAATTTCTAAGTACATAAACCATTTTTACGAAGGGTATTCACGTTCTCGTAATATAGTAGACACATATGTTATGTATTTTGACTCGCTAATTCCAAATCTGTTTTCAGAATTGAAAACGGTTATATATTGATCGAGATATTCAACATAATATTCAACGAAGTGACCGGCTAATCATAGCCGACAAAGCCGACTAACTTTCTAAGTACATAAACCATTTTTACGAAGGGTATTCACGTTCTCGTAATATAGTAAACACATATGTGATGTATTTTGACTCGCTAATTCCAAATCTGTTTTCAGAATTGAAAACGGTTAAATATTGATCGAGATAACGTTCAAAATAATATACGATGAAGTGACCAGTTTATAATCGACTAATTTCTAAGTACATAAACCGTTTTTACGAAGGGTACTCACGTTCTCGTAATATAGTAAACGCGTATGTTATGTATGTTGACTCGCTAATTCCAAATCTGTTTTCAGAGTTTAAATCGGTTAAATATTGGCCGAGATAACGTTCAAACATTTCTTCGACGAAACGGACTTTTGGAAATTGTGAATTTTTGCAAAACAGAAATACACAGCCACGGCGTGCGAGGTCTGGGCACCATGGATGAAGAAATTCCCGTAGGGGGGGGGGGGGTAGAAAATGAGTGCGAGGGGATTATTGCGAATTCGTATTTCTAGTTAGTTTATATTATATTTTAAAAACGAAGTGAAAATATCGAACAGTACCTAAAAACTAAAAAGGGAGGAATGTTCTATGCTTCCGGTTCCGCTTTATGTATTATGTACTTTATGTAGTCAAAATATAATTCGTTGTTGTCTGTCAAACCATGAGGTCGTACTAAAAAGTACTTCTGGCGTTAGTATATTACATTAGGGCAATGTATTTGCTCGTTAGGGCAATCAGTATTTACTCGTCAGGACAATGTATTTGCTCGTTAGGTCAATGTATTTGCTCGTCAGGGTAATGTATTTACTCGTTAGGGCAGTGTATATATTTGCTCGTTAGCACAATGTATTTGCTCTTTAGAGCAATGTATTTAAAGACGCACTATAAGTGCAGATGCAATAATTGGGGAAAAAGTGTTGCCTTTGGCTTTGCAACAACTCCAGCAAATGGTAAGAATTTCGGATCTTCTTGGAAAAACGACCTTAAATCTTAGGCCCTCGGAATCCCTGCCAGGTGGGTTTTCCGTTCACCTATCTATGAATAATAAACTGAATAGTCGAGCGCTTAAAACATGAGACTCTGGCTCGTATAAATAGGGCAACATTATTCTGCGTAATTGACTCTAAATAAATATATTCACAAGTAAGACGCAAGACATTTTAAACTCACCTCGTCACCAATAAGAGAATCTGCAACATGGCTGATCTCCAGGATATTGAGCACCTGAAACATTATTTTACTTCATCATATTTTGTTGCTAAAACTATGTCCTATATATTATTACGACATGGGGGTCATCATAGGGACCAGATGGGTATATATATATATATATGTATATATACATATATATATATATATATAGCATGAATATAGATTTGGTTTTACCAAACGAAGACTTCCAATCAAAGGACCAAAAGGATTCACCAGTCTGCTCTTAACACTATTTTGTAGCACGAATATGAGGTATAGAAGAGTCAGGCAACTTTGCATTGTTCCATATAAAATTTATTAAGACGTTTCGACCATTCGGTCTTCTTCAGTTAACAATACAAAAATATAAACTAAAATGGTTCCTTATATACAAATTATTAAACTAATTAACATAACTAAAAAATTTTAATATGGTAAATGCTATTGTGAAAATAAGAATTCCTAAGAGGCGTATTGAATTCGGTGTTGTGATCTGAATTCTTGCCTTTTGTTAAGACCATCAGGATTAAGTGTCCGTAATTGAGCAGTCCAATAGGCTTCTCTCGCTAACAGTTTATTATCTACATCGATGTCATCTCTTATCTTCTCAATACATATGACGTTAAATTCCCGAAGGTCATGCGGTGTTTGTGATTAAAATGGATGGCCGTTTCACAAGATGTTTTCTTAGTTTTCATAGCAGACTTATGATTTCGAAATCTAACCTTAAATTGTGTGGAAGTGGAACCCACATATTGTAGATTACATTTGGTGCACGAAATAAGATATACCACATTTCTAGAAGTACAACTCAAATTTTCCTTAATTCTGTAGGTTTGCCCAGTAGCGAAACTCTTAAAGCAGTCAGATTCCACTAAAAAATTCTTACACACGTGACACTTCCCCTTACATCTAAAACATCCTGCAGGCGCAGTTACTTGTTGACTTTCTAATACCGGACTAGGTTTAAGTTTGGATGGCGCTAAAATATCTTTAAGGTTTTTGGTTCTCCTATAAGCTGGAATAATAGATTTGGCAGTAAAAATATTGCTTAATAAAGTGCGATTGCGAAAGGAGAGCGAAATGCTTATTAATGACGTTGGAGACATTAGGGAGTTTGGGATTGTAATCTAGGACTAAAGGTAGACTTTCCTTTTTTCCTTAGTTCTGGATTGAAGAATTTGCTTTCTATTAATTCCCAACGCTTTTTCAAACTGCCGATTAACCAGTCCCGAATTATAATTTTGGTGCTTCAAGTACTCAGAACACCGTTTCTCCAAGCATGTAGACAGCATCTTAGTAATGCTTATTTAACATGTTAAAAGATATTTCTTTAGCATCTTACCTCAAGACTAAGAATTTACAAAGAGATTTAGAAGTTGAGAAATCCAAGCTATTTAAAGATGACACCGAACGGCCGAAAATATTTGGAAAAATGTTAAGAGTTTTATGCATTCACTTGAAATTAAACTTAAAGAAATTGAAAAGAAGAAATTGCTTAAGTCCAGAGAATTAACTGAAGGCATAAACTCCGATCAGTGTGTACGTCGGAAACGTCCTAATAGAAGATTTAAAAAGAGCTTGAGGAATAGACAACGCTCTTTCCATCAAACTAACTCCATTCAGCAAGAAAATACCATTGAAATACCTGACTTAAACCCTATCAACCTGACCGCTGACAATCTTACAGATGACCAGAAAAAACTACTTTCCAAGGGTCCGTCTTTTTGTCCAACTCCCAAAGACATCAACTGGCTAAAGGTGTTGGAAGATATTGAGAAATTTGAGAGAAGAATTCGCCTTGCCGTATATTTTGAAGGGAAAGATAACAACACTGAGGTTATAAGTAGTCAGAACCTTCCCAAGATTCCATCCAACAATAACTGGAATCCTCCTAAAGCTAAGTTTCCTGAAGTTGAACTTTTTTTGGCTAATGTAAGAAAGGACATACTTAATATAAATAATGTTAGAACAGTAAAAGATAATTTATCCAAAGAAGAGAGGTCTGCCCTTAGGGATTTAAGGCATAGTTCAAAAATAATTAGGGTTCAAGATAAAGGTTCTAGATTTGTTGTCCTAGAACGTGAAGATTATGAAAGCAAAATGTACAAGCAGTTAAATAATCCTCTACATTACGATAAGTCTTTACAGGATCCCAGTAATCAGTATTTAGATAAAGTAAGAAATTGGTGCACGAAGTGGGTTGCCGTTGATCAGATTACCCCAGAGATAGTTGATTGGATCTCTGACAATAAATGTAAACCAGGAGTTGCCTTTGGAAATGTTAAGACAAATAAAAATGGTAATCCATTACGACTTATCACCTCCTGTAATGGTACGGCCATAGAAAAGCTTTCGGCGTTTACTGAGTTTTATCTGAAGCCTTTAGTTTAGCTCAAAAACTTCCCTCTTTTGTTAAGGATACCACTCATTTGATTAATAAACTAGAAGATTTGAATAAGAAAGGCCCTCTTCCGGACAATACTATATTGGTATCTTGGGACGTGGTAGCCATGTTTCCCAATATTGATAACAATTTGGGAATTTCTTCAGTTAGGAAAGCGTTGGACCTGCGTAGCTGCAATGCTCCTTCGAGTGAATGTATTGTAGAAGCGGTCGAAATTTGTCTTAATTCTAACAATAGTCAGTTTTTAGACCATCACTTTATTCAAATTCATGGCACTGCCATGGGGCCCAAAAATGCTTGCAGCTATGCAGATCTTGCGATGGGAGAAATAGATCTTTTAGCCAAAGGAGGGCCTATTAAACCGAATTTTTGGAGGAGATATTGGGATGATATACTCGATATTTGGACCCTTGGTTTGGAAAAGTTACTTGAATTTACAGAGTATATCAATTCCCTTTATCCCACTATTAAGTTCGAGTTGGTCTACTCCACATCTGAACTGCATGTTTTGGATTTGACGTTGCATTTGCAGGATGGTTTCATCTCCACAGATGTATACGCTAAACCTTTATTTGCATCCTAGTAGTTCCCACCCTCGTCACGTCAAAAATGCTATTCGATTTGGCGTGGCTTTGAGAATTAATAGAAACTGCTCATCAGAGGAATTTTTGGAGAAACGGTGTTCTGAGTATAAACAGTACTTGAAGCACCAAAATTATAATTCGGAACTGGTTAATCGGCAGTTTGAAAAAGCGTTGGGAATTAATAGAAAGCAAATTCTTCAATCCAGAACTAAGAAGAAAGGAAAGTCTACCTTTAGTCCTAGATTATAATCCCAAACTCCCTAATGTCTCCAACGTCATTAATAAGCATTTCGCTCTCCTTTCGCAATCGCATATATTAAGCAATATTTTTACTGCCAAATCTATTATTCCAGCTTATAGGAGAACCAAAAACCTTAAAGATATTTTAGCGCCATCCAAACTTAAACCTAGTCCGGTATTAGAAAGTCAACAAGTAACTGCGCCTGCAGGATGTTTTAGATGTAAGGGGAAGTGTGACGTGTGTAAGAATTTTTTAGTGGAATCTGACCGCTTTAAGAGTTTCGCTACTGGGCAAACCTACAGAATTAAGGAAAATTTGAGTTGTACTTCTAGAAATGTGGTATATCTTATTTCGTGCACCAAATGTAATCTACAATATGTGGGTTGCACTTCCACACAATTTAAGGTTAGATTTCGAAATCATAAGTCTGCTATGAAAACTAAGAACAAAATCTTGTGAAACGGCCATCATTTTAATCAAACACCGCATGACCTTCGGGAATTTAACGTCATATGTATTGAGATGATAAGAGATGACATCGATGTAGATATAATAAACTGTTAGCGAGAGAAGCCTATTGGGCTGCTCATTTACGGACACTTGATCCTGATGGTCTTAACAAAAGGCAAGAATTCAGATCACAACACCGAATTCAATACGCCTCTTATAGGAACTCTTATTTTCACAATAGCATTTACCATATTTAAATTTTTTAGTTATGTTAATTAGTTTAATAATTTGTATATAAGGAACCATTTCAGTTTATATTTTTGTATTGTTAACCGAAGAAGACCGAATGGTCGAAACGTCTTAATAAATTTTATATGGAACAATGCGAAGTTGCCTGACTCTTCTATACCTCATATTCGTGCTATATATATATATATATATATAATATATGTCATTTCAGCCAGTAAAAGTGCGCAATGCACACTGAGTTGTTATAGACTTTTACATTCTTGATGGTTTATAATTTATGCAGTGTGGTATATCCCACATCAAGTCTTTTGACTGTGATGATATGATGATATATATATATATATATATATATATATATATATATATATATATATATACGTGTAGGTTTTGGTCTACGAAATGCAAAGAATGCTCAACAACATATAGTTAGAGCAAATAATAGATTTTCGCTTACCTCAAAACTGGTCTGCTACAACTTGTTTCATCTGTAAAAAAGATTCTTTTTACAGATGAAACAAGTTGTAGCAGACCAGTTTTGAGGTAAGCGAAAATATATATATATATATATATATATATTTGAGCGCTCTGGCATGGTTTTTGATGTCCCACATTTTGTGTGCATCAAGGGTGACTGCAAATAGCAGTCATCTTCATCCTGCTCATCAGCACTGCACTGATGAGGCCCAAAAGGCCGAAACGGTACCGTCTGTAGTTAGATACGCTCTATGACCTTTAGGTCATATTGAGCGCTCTACAGGATGAACCATTGTCGCTTACGCATTGTGCGCACGCTCACTGCTTGCAGTTTGAGCGCTCTGGCATGGTTTTTGATGTCCCACATTTTGTGTGCATCAAGGGTGACTGCAAATAGCAGTCATCTTCATCCTGCTCATCAGCACTACACTGATGAGGCCCAAAAGGCCGAAACGGTACCGTCTGTAGTTATATATATATATATATATATATACGTGTAGGTTTTGGTCTACGAAATGCAAAGAGTGCTCAACAACATATAGTTAGAGCAAATAATAGATTTTCGCTTACCTCAAAACTGGTCTGCTACAACTTGTTTCATCTGTAAAAAGAATCTTCAGGCAGTTCGTCTTTTTACAGATGAAACAAGTTGTAGCAGACCAGTTTTGAGGTAAGCGAATATATATATATATATATATATATATATATATATATATATATATATATATATATATATATATATATATATATATATATATATATATATATATATATATATATATATATATATATATATATATATATATATATATATATATATAAAGTATGATGGACAAAAACTAAATATAAAATCACTGTTACTTAAGTTTCACGTTACACGTTACACGATCATCAGACAGTAAAATAATACAGGTGAAAATGTCTTATATATGCCTAAACCTATGCAAATGTATTTTTAAATTTGCATAAGTTTAGGCATATATAAGACATTTTTACCTGTATTATTTTAACGTGAAACTTAAGTAACAGTGATTTTATATTTAGTTTTTGTCGATCATACTTTCTATAACACTCTGCATTAATACGCATTGAGCACTGTTTGTACGTAGCTCGAAAACCAAGCTAAACTATATTATATATATATATATATATATATATATATATATATATATATATATATAATTTTTCAAAAGTAATCTCACCTGTCCTATGTTACGCTTGATAATTTTATTTGATGTTCCCGAGGGTAAACGGAGCACTGCCTGATAGTGCAATACTTCTGCTACGGTCAACTGTCGGTGCATGGTGTCATCCTGTGGAATAAAAATGAAAATATTTCAGGTTCTGTCCCTTCTTGATGTTGATAATATAATACGTTTTCCCGCACTGTGATAGGAGCATGGATGACGTCATTTTAGCCAGAAACACGAGACGAAGTGTTTTCAAGTATTTTGAAGGTTGAAATGACGTCATTCATGTTTCTATCATAGTAACAGAGAGAGAAAAGTAATTTTCTATTTGTTTTATAAAATATCAAGTGTCTTACAAAAGAGGTAATGTAATACAAAATGAAAATAACGCATTTTGGGTCTCTGTACTTTGACAGAAGAGTCTTGAGCATAGATAATGCCAGGGAAACTGGATAGACTTAGCGAAATAGGAAATAAAGTTTGCACAAGTTGCTATGGTAATTATAAGATTATAAGAGGCTGATGCACCTAACATGTACGTTATCCCAGATAGCTACAATCAAACACTACTGAACTTAAGTAATATTATACCATTGTTTAAATTCAGTAATAACTTATCGTAGACGTAGTCATGTGCCAGGACCATCAGCAAGTTGTGAAAACATCGTTTCCTGTTTCGAAAACATCGTTTTAAAGTTTCTTATCTAGTTCCCCTTCCATTACATATCCCTCGACCAATCAAATCCTGCGTACGACACTTGTTAAGAAACTCGAATGACGTAATAAACACACGAGCCACCGAAGCAAGTGCTTTTCCAACTTTTCGAATGTTTTTATTCCTTCGCGAGGATTTCGATCATGTTATATAGACCCGGACAATCCGAACAAAATGCTGAACTTTTTATATGCTTTTTATTCTTCTATCCAGGGACACAGGAATAGAAGTTGAAGATTTTTTCATTTGTACTTGTGGTACGTATTCCATATAAGGAAGTGGCCTACGAGCAAATACAAGGCATTGACGAGCAAATAGATTGGCCTCGTACTAGCCAACTGGATGTGGGATTGTTAACACGTTACTGAGCGTATGCGTATAACAGTAAATTTCTAATCCCACATGTTTCTGTCTCACTATTCAATTAATATAGCTCCCCAGATAGGGGAGTGGATGTAGTGGGGGCTAGGGATGGCCTGAAAACAACAATCCAATTAACTAGGAGGCTGGTACGAGGGTGCAACGTGTCAGCTACAGTGTATTTGCGCCTTAATTCACTCTATTTGCTCGTCAATGCCTTCTATTTGCGCCTCCTTATAAGGAATACGTACTAGATACCTCTATCGATTTTAGTGGTAATGACTGGCCGCGTGAAGTCTGGAAAACAGTTGTATCTTCCATGTCGGCAAAGGCTGCAAGTTGATGATGATGATAATCCGAGGCAGGTTGTTCGAAGCACGGGATAGCTTATCTGGTGGATAAGCTAGTTCTACCCTGTCGATTCAATTTCTATCCATTTAATAGTTTTCTGAGAAACAATAGCAGGACTCACTATGTTTCTATTCAGTGGATAGAAAATATATTCACAGAATAGGATTTATCCATTGGCAGTTAAAGATAACGTCGTCGGTTTAATATAACGTCGATTCCGATTGGCTATCGCGCATGCTCCCCGTAATTCTCGAAGGAACACGGGGATTTCAGAAGATTATATCTCGGTAACGATTTTATAGCAACGATTTTGGATTTTATGCCAGAGTTGTTTGTCGGTAGAGTGGTGGCTTCCACCGTTCTATACAGGACCAGCTATTTGTATACAGGACCAGTATACAGTAAACCGTTCTGGGGACCAGTATACAGTAAACCGTTCTGGGACAGCTATTTGTATACAGGACCAGTATACAGTAAACCGTTCTGGGACAGCTATTTGTATACAGGACCAGTATACAGTAAACCGTTCTGGGACAGCTATTTGTATACAGGGCCAGTATACAGTAAACCGTTCTATACAGGGCCAGCTATTTGTTTTGTAGTGTGTTCTAACTCTTGCAGAACCCTTAGCCTGCGTAGCAGACGGTTGTTTGTGGGGAGGGGTTATATTCGGGACGCGGAATACATTCGGGACGCGGAATACAGCGAAAAATACAGCGAGGCGGAAAACCCAACCGTCTGCTACGCAGGCTACAGAACCCTTGGCTCACTCTTATTCATTTGATCACCTCTCCAGGGGGGATTATAAAGCTCTCCAAACACCTGAACAGCTTGCGAATATGTGTGTAGCTGGTGTTACCTTAGCGTTAGTTGTCAACGAGCTGGCAACTAAAATAGAGCGTCTACAAAACCAGGCTATATGCGTTCAATACTTGGAGCGAATAGGAAATCCTGCACCCAAATTATGCGAGCTAAATTAGGGCTCCTAACCTTGCATAGTCGTAGACGTTTCCTTCGATTTATACTAGTTTTTTAAATTATACATAATATACAATGTCGGGAACAATTAGTAATATAAACAGGCGCCTGCCCATGCAAAGCCTTGAAAGTAATTATTAGTATCTTAAAAACAATCCTTGATCTCACCGGCAACCAGTGAAGATGACGTAGCACAGGGGAGATATGCTCCGATTTTTTAACCCCTGCAACAAGTCTAGCAGCTGTATTTTTAATTCGCTGTAACTTGCTTAATTCAGTTTCTGGTAAGCCATATAGGATGCTATTACAGCTGTCAAGTTTTGATGTTAATAAAGGAATAAACCAACTTCTCACAGTCCTTTTTACTCAAATATTTCCTGATCTTGCCAATATTTCTGATAGCCAAAGTGGCAGATTTACAAATGTTATTTACATGATTTTTAATTTTAAATGTCTATCAACAGCAACACCGAGATCACGTGCAACCGGATCCGGTTGGATTATCACATCATTGACACATATTTCTGGCATTGGTTCACAATGCATAAAACGTGATGATAGATGGACAATCTCGGTTTTACTTGGATTGCATATAAGACCATTCATAGTACACCAGTTGGTGATGTACCTAATGTAGTAGTAGTAGTGTAGTAGTAGTAGTAGTAGTAGTAGTAGTAGTAGTAGTAGTAGTAGTAGTAGTAGTAGTAGTAAAACATTTATTTCAATAGGGTAGTCTCATCAGACAGCAAAGCAGTCTGTTATCAAAGAGAGCCCTAATACATAACTCAAGTTTAGCTGAGCAGCAGTTCGATCACATGGAGATTTTATAGGCATATACGTACAGCTCTGTGTCATCTGCGTACATTATGTAATCAAGGCCGTGGGCTTTGATCACATCTTCCAATGGCGCAAAGAAGAGTGAAAACAGAAGTGGACCCAGTACAGAACCCTGAGGTACACCATATTGCAATAGTTTGTTTGAGGAATGCGTATTCTTCACCATAACTGACTGTACCCGATCAGAAAGGCATGAACTATACCAGGCTAGTATAGTTCCACAAACCGATAATTAACGATGTTTAAGTCTCTCCAGTAGAACGGTGTGGTCAATGGTGTCGAACGCAGATGATAAGTACAACAGTACCAACACTACTTCCTGATTTTCATAAAGTGCGTAAAGGATGTCATTGAAAACACGCAGAACTGCTGTCTCTATGTTATGAAAGAATCTATAAGCACATTGCATTTTTGCAAGGAGGTTATTCTCAATAAGATATTCTGTTGTCTGTCTGGCAGCAATCCGCTCTAATAATTTTCACAAGAAAACCACGTTAGTAATAGGTCTATAGTTAGGGAATTGCTCTTTATCACTAGCAGGTTTTTTAATAGACGGGCAGATGAGACCTTTCTTAAGAGACAGAGGAAATACTCCTGAGGATAAAGATGAATTGATAATGTCAGTAATTGGGGCAGCTAATACGTCAAGAGATTCCTTTAGCAGATGTGTAGGTACAGGATCTATAAGGCACAGGACTTAGACGAGTACTGTTTGATGGTGTTACAGACAAAGCTTTCAGATACAGTACTAAATTCACTGAGTGAGCTGTTACAACAAGGATAGTCAACTGCTATAGATAGCTTCTTAACTGATCCATGTGTACTAATAAGTTTATCTCGAAGTAACTGAATCTTAGTTAAAAAATAACTACGAAGAATCATGTGATGGCAATAAAGGAATATATTTTACTCGGAACATCCCCTCAATCATGTGAAATAGCTGATTCTGATTATCTTAGCCTTATAATAATCTGTTTTTGCAAAATCAATTGCCTTTGCGTATATACGACATTGTTCCTTGTACAATTGACGATGAACCTGAAGGCGTGTAGAGAGAAATTTACGCTCAAACTGTCGTTTTTGTTTCTTCATAACTCTTAAGCTATCATTAAACCATGGAGCATTTGGGCGAAGGGTAATTGAGCGTGTACGTTTAGGTCCGTGTTTGTCCAAAAGCTCAGACAATACACAATTGAACTGTTCAGTAGCAGTGTTTACATCAGATGCGGATGAACAAATTAATTGCGAGTCAAGGATATTTTCGCCATGTCTCTAAGTCTATACGACCTAAATCGCGATGATTAATAACTTTTTTAGATGATTGGGGTCTCGGAAAATCCATGCTGGAAACAACAGCACATTGATCTGAAGGTAAATCAGAGACGATCTCCATGGCAGTAGACAGCAAACTATCATCCTGACGATCAATAATAAGGTGCAGTGTGTGACCACAACGATGAGTCACACCAGTAACTCTTTGTTGTAAACCTGCTGAATCCAGGAGTTTCGTAAACCTACTAGCATCATCATCATTAACAACATCCATATGGAAATTGAAATTCCCAGCAATTAACACATGGGTTTATACCAGCCATTACTTCTATCAGCTGATCCATTTTTGTAGGGTAAATAAAGATATTATTATTATTATTATTATTATTATTATTATTATTATTATTATTATTATTATACCTGTGGAACAAACCCGGTCACGGATCTGAATGATTTTATTCCTTTAACCTCTTCCTTGTTGAAAAATATTTTCCCTGTAGTATCCTAAATAACAGAGGGGAAAATAGAACAATAATCATATAATAATATATTTTATTCACTTAGTATGAACCTTAATATATGGCTAGAGTTACTGCCAAGTTTAAAATACATACACTTTAAAACAGACAAAAGGTTAAAACAACTAATTAATTTTGGTTCTCTAGGATTCACCAATTGACTTTTTTGTGGGTTGAAACAGCCAAATTTTATTGGTTGAAACAACCAAATATCATAATTTTAATTCAGATTGGTATATGCAGCTGAGACCACCTATCAAATGGGTTATTTAAAATCGGTTGTTTCTGTCTTTACAGTAGTGTACGTTAGATAAAGGAAACGTTGTGGTAAATTACAAGGATCATATCATATACTATCTTTAAAAAAAATAATTAAAAAAAATATTAAATTAGTAGTTCCAACTTATAATATTTATCTATATTGCGCCAACTGTGTGGAATTCTTACCACAGAATAATAAGGTTTTGAAAATATATCTGCATAATACGTCATTGAAAACGCTTATATATCCTTGAGATTATGCAATGAAATCACTTGAAATACAGGTGCATGTGCGTGAATGTATCCAATGACATCAACATTGTGATGTCATAAATATGATCATTTACATATTAAAGATATCTTAATATTTCAAGAGTGAAGTGAGATATGAAAAGTTGTAAATGGTTAGTCTTTATAGTTTCAAAAGTTCTTTCAAACAAGAGAGTTATTTTACAACTGAATTTTTTATTGCATAGGCACTCATAAGTGTAAATATCTCAATAACTGAATGAAATATGGAAGAGCTGTAAGTTGTTATTCCTCATTATTTTAAGAGTTTTTTTTCAAATAAGATAAACTTAATTTTCGAATCATTTGCCCTTTAAGGTGCTATTGCGATGACAATTGTTTAAATACATTACCCCATAATAAGCTTTTCCACTTAATGTATTGAGAAATGTTGTCTTCCCTGCACCAGAAGGACCCATGACAGCTGTCACTTCACATGAGCGAACATTGCCAGTTACACCTTGAAGAACAACTTTCCCTTTGTTCTCACCCTGAAATTTATTAAAATATTTTTATCTTCATTTAAAATCGTCGCAATGGAGGAACCAGGCGGGAATCGTAGTCTAGTTAGAAATATTAATGCCCAGCAAATAGCTTTAAAAAGAGCCATAACAACATATGTGTATTTCCACCGGAAAAGAGCTTTCTCGCACCGCTTTCTCGCACCGCTTTCTCGCACCGCTTTCTCGCACCGCTTTATCAAGCATTCTTGCGCACAAAACAATAGCCGGTCATGATGTTTCTTTGGATTATTTTTCTATTTTGTCTTCAGGCTCTGAGCAATTTGAAGTTCTACTAGAGAGTTTACTAATTTCTAAGTTTAAACCGTCTCTTAACGCCAACATTAGATATTTTCCTTTGATACTTTTCTAATTTATTACTTCATCGTGGTGTATTTGTCAATCTGCGATGATAGTACGTCCTTTGTTCTTCCGTCGTCTCACTTTTAATTCGTTTGTAACTTTCCCCTATGTAATAGTTTAGCTATATTTATGCCTTCTTCCTTTATTGTAATTTGTCACTTTAATGATGTTACGAGTTTAGTAACGAAACATTAGTATTACAATTTTTCTTTTCAAAATTATGTTGTTATGGCTCTTTTTAAAGCTATTTGCTGGGCGTTAATATTCATAAATTCATCTAGTAGGAGCGCTTGACCCAGAATTTTCATAGAACACTGGGAAAAATGCTCTTTGGAGACATGTGGTATGTAGTGATAAAGTATATGATTACAAGTCATAGGCCGTTGGTTAGATGGCGGTTTTTGGACGATATTTTCATGGTGCGGCTTCATGGTAGAGTTTTTGACCATGAATTCTTACCATAAATCTATCAGGTTTACGTGGAAGATCAGTGATAACAAATGTTCATTTTTGGATGTTATTTTAAAACTGGTATTTTACCACTGATGTTTACCATAAACCCACGGATACACACCAATATTTAATTATAAATATTGCCAACTTGCTCAGGTCAAAAATGGTATTCCCTATATAGTCAAGCTTTGAGGTAAAGGCGAATTTGAAAATCGGATAATATTTTTGAATTGAGTATTAATGAATTGAAGGATACTTATTGAAAAGGCGCTATAGATGGGACCCCTTATGTTAGCCTGCGTGGCAGGCGTTACGTTTGGATCGCCCTAGCATTCTTAGGGGTAATTTACATGAATCCGGATTGAGTTTCATTCCGGATTGAACTCATACCCGGCACTGTTAAAATCCCCTTTAGGGGTTTACATGAATCCGGAATGAGATGCAGCTCAAGCCGCATTGAGTTCATTCCGGTTCTCATTCCGGATTGAGTTTCATTCCAGATTGAGTTTTCATTGAAATTTCATTCCGGTGTCACGTAAAGGCGGTGCAAGATCTCATTCCGGAATGAAAAATACGACCTAGAAGAATGAAAAGAACAATACATGAGTGCTTTTAACATTTATAGACGACAATTTGCAGCTTGAGAAAGTAATTACGCCGACGTCATATTGTTCAATAGACAATATAAATAGTTCGATGACGTTATAAATTAAAAGTGAATTAATTGCTTGTTTACTTGCGACCGCATCGATTAACGTTGCTAGTAATGCTTTTCTCCTTTTCTCAAAGGCCGTTTTCCACTTCAACCGTAACGTAACGTAACGTAACGTAGCGTTTTCTTTTGTGTCAAAGTCATTAGTTTTGCTCTAGTGCTCACGAAACAAAGAAATACGCTGCGTTTCGGTACGATACGGTTGAAGTGGAAAACGGGCTTTAGGCACATGTTGAAACGTACAAGCGCAGAAATCGTCGAAAGAAACATACCCGCTATAATGTTATTGATCGCCATCTTGAAATTTCAGATTTCGTGCGATTTTCGATCCTGGGATAGAATTCCTATATAAACGCAGTTTGAATTCACGTTCAATCCGGAATGAAACTGAATCCAGATTCGTGTAAACAGCCCCTTGATAGAAATAAGAACAACTTTTTCCATTCCTACACACAGAACACTATTTTAACATCTTACCGAGTTTAAGCAGAGTCCAAGGTTTTCAAAACTAATATCAATGGTAAATGATTTTGGTTCAATCCCAGTTTCTTGTTCCACTTTGAAATCATGGAGGTTGCTAAGAGAACGCGCTATTCCAATGTCTAATTGATAGCTTTGTGTATGAGAGCGCTCTCTACCAATTATGTTTGGAATATATCGATTGTAATAAAACTTTATAAGGCGCCAGTTTTTGTAGAGATAGCGAAGCAGGCAGAATAGTAACACTACAAGGAAGTCTAGAAGTGCAGCGATGAAATTAAAGATAGGTGCTGAAACTCTTTCGCCACACTTCGTGAGAAACTGCAAAAGAATAAAGAAAAATATTAAAAGACAGTTGATTTAGCATAAAGGGTATAACGTAACTAAATAAAATGCATGATTGAATTGAAAAAGGCAGTCGCTATAATGTACAAACAAAGGATAAATGTCATCATGAGACTTTATATTCAAGCTAAAAACAAGAAAAGACAAAATATATTGGTGATAATAATCGACTCTATTCCAAAGTCATTATATATCAAACCAATAAATACAAAGATACTATGATCTATATATATATATATATATATATATATATATATATATATATATATATATATATATATATATATATATATATATATATATATATATATATATATATATATATATATATATATATATATATATATATATATATATATATATATATATATATATATATATATATATATATATCTATATAATATAAACGATAACCGCAAACGGCAAGAGAAGCGTCTCATTTTTAAACTTGGCACCACACATCCTCTTGGTCTTAACGAACGTTTTTCTTTTATTTAATTTCCTACAAGTTTTTTGTTATTTTAGTTTGCTTGGAACTTTTTATTATTAGCTTATGCACTTTCATTCCTTTTCAAGTTTTTGTTGTTTCTTACTGCTAATATTATCGCCTAATCCCTTGAATATTGGACCTGTAATTTCTCCCTCCCCCTCGGTCTGTTTGCTGATCAACTGTAAAAATAGCATATGATTTAACTTTTCGCATCTCATCAATTATTAGTTTGTTTATCTCTCGTGCATTTGATTGGCCACTTTCTACTTGTGACACCCTTTTGGCATATATAAGCCCTATTTATTTATCGTCTCGTCTTACACTGACGAAAGGCTCCGCTCGAAACGTCAGTATTTAGTCACTAAATTCTTGCAGTTTACCACCTTTTCACTTTGCTATATATATATATATATATATATATAGCCATACATCGTCTAAACCTTTATATCTTCCCAAAAATACAGATGCTCCCCACAATACCTCTCCGCCCTTCCCATATCTGTTAATGAACTTTTATGGTATTAAACCTTATTTTAAATGATGTGATGGTACTTCCTACAGTATATTGTTTACCACATCCTTTCATGTTATAAGATAAATAACCCCACATGAATCACAATAAAAGGAATGATTGATGTGGAAAGAGCGCTTGTCAGCATTACTAAGGCAAAAGTGGAACCCGGTTTAACAAAATTACAAACTTTACATCTACTCAACAAAACATTCCCTTGACATCTTCTAAAAGCGGTATCTTAGCTTTTACTAGATTATCTTTTAAATTCTTTGGCCTTCTAGGATTTTATGAATACCGAAAAGGGCCTGGTGAAAATCCAAATTCAACACCATCCTGCGAACATGAAATGTTGATTCGCTAATGAAAATTCGCTCTTTTTTTCCCTTCACAAGTCTTTAGCGATCTAAATGGATCACCCAACCAGTTTGGTTATCAATAAAATCCCTTTTATAACCTATTTTTATAAGAAAATCCTTCAATTGCTCAATCCTGCTCTCGTAAACATGATCTGTCTCACAAATTCGCCTTGACCCAAGAACTTGGCTATATGGAATGCCTCTCTTGACATGTGGTAGATGACAAGATTTAAAACTAAGATATTGCTGTGTATCTGTGGGATTATGGTAAACATCTGTACCAAAACCCGGCATTATTCAAAGATACCATAACATCAAAAAACGCCAATTTCATATCACTAATCGATTTATGGCATGAATTTATGGGTCCTATGAAAATATCAAGCTTCTCACTACCATGCAGGAATACCACAAAAACAACATCCAAAAAGCGCAACAACACCCAAGCACATGTTAAGCACATGTATCAAGAAAGCATTCTTCCCAGTTAGCTCTAAAAATATTAGCGAAAGCCGGGGGAAACTTTGTACGAATGGCTGTTCCTAATTTTTGTCTGTAACCCAACAGACGATGTCACAGATCATTTGACAGAATAATCCTAATTATTGTTGTTGTTGATAATATGTAAACATATCATGCTTTTGCTTGAAAAATCTGTTTTTAACACACACGATGGTAGTTGATTGCCAAATAATGTAGCATGAATGTTGTGCTTTGTTGCATGGGTTTTTGTTACATGGGCACTTCGAGAAAACGTGCCGACATGTAACTAGACACCAACTCAACATAATAACATAGGTCATAGCCAGTATATTTTAAGAATAGTGGAACACGATCTGTCAGTTGCCTGATGATCGCATAAAGCGTGAAACTCGGAGTAGCGACAATACATTCAACCTAAATTCTATATTATTATATATACATGTATATAAATAATGTACCCTTGTTGTGGCTTGAGCACTCTGGCCCCACTACACGCACTACACGCAATCTGGATGCGCTGATCGTTGGTCCCACATGCGGTTGTCGTATAAGTATCTGGTTACTTATCCAGTTTTTCCAAGCTACACTGATGAGCTGTGCTACAGCGAAACATGTGTCTGTAGATTGAACTATGGAATAACGATGGGAAGACGTGATTCTCTGCGTACATACAGCGAAGGTAGTGCGCTTTGATGTTGTGGAAGTGAGTAGCCTGAAGAGAGCACCGGAAGTGAGGAGAATCGGAAGAGAGGAAGAATCGGAAAAGAGGGAGATTGGGGCGATGAGAGAGACTGTAGATGAAAAATAAGACCGAATGCCTCCTGAAAGGAAATCAGACTCGATGAAACACAGTATATACGAAGGACGGTCAAGAACTTCAAGCAACTATTTAATAACCACAAGAAATCATTCAGTGACGAGAAGTATTCAAACAAGACAGAACTAACGAAGCACATTTTGAATTTGAAAATAAATGGCAAACAGTTCAAAAAAAACTATCAATTGGTCTGTATTAAAACGCGCCGCCCCGTACACAAGTGAGGCAAACCGTGGTAACCTATGCCTCGAAGAAAAAAGTCGACAAGGAGAAATTACTCAATAAACGAACTGACTAAAATTCTCAAATAGCGGCATCCACAGACATAAAATACGAGAAAGAAAACATTATTCCTCGAGTACAAAATCAAATATCCTCAGATGATTAACATTTCTAAACATAACACTTCTAGCTCTTTGATTTAAATGTTATTTGAATGTTTTTACAAAAGCTAGATCGCCTTTCAGCTAGTTCGCCTTTCAGCTAGTTCGCCTTGTCATTTTGTTGATAAGTACTTCATCTTGCAGGATATAGCGAACCCATACCACTAAACAAGAGATTAAGGGGAATTTTGTCACTTAAAATAATCGCTAATCCCAAAAACAACTATAGACCCTAACCCCCGCCTAATGAGTTTTCTAACCTTGATCCTAACCCTCAACCGTATAGCTAACTCTAACCTAATAAAAAATAAAGACCAGACAAAACAGAATGGTCCTTTTGAGTCATTCCTTTTAGCCTTCCCCAACAAAATTTACTTTAATCTCTTGTTTAGTGGTATGGGTTCGCTATATTCCTGCAAGATGAAGTACTTACGATTTTGTGGAATGCAGGTGCTGGAGTAACGAACAGCGGGCTCTAAGAAATATTGATATACTTCACTCACAGGGCAAGGGTCAGGCTCAGTGCTTCCCGGTCGACAATAATGTCCTTCTTCACACGGTTTTTTTATATCAGTTTTAGGACAGTAATAACCACCAGGACAAGGAGTTGGAACTTCTTGTCCACCACAAAGACAATCAGGATCATGTGTACCATTACATTTCCGTGAATTACTGCGAACAAGAGGTGGGTTATTGTTACAACAAGCACCAAATCCACTGCACTCTCCAGACTAGAAAATTAAACATATAAAATATTTTGAGTAGGTTATATCTATACCTATATAAAATAAAAAATTAAAAACATACGCGCTGATTGGCTGAAAGCAGTGTTTCTATAATTCGATGGAAACATGGATTTTTCCCGCCATTTTTATAAAATGTACTGTAAGACGAACCTTTGCTCACAAACAGCTCTGGTTATAGGTTGAAACAGCCAAATTTATTGGTTGAAACAACCAAACTAAGGTCATTTTAACCAAAATATTTAGTTAGTTTAACCATTCAAATTGGTTAAATTCAAATTGAGTCTGAGACAACCTATCAAATTGATTGTTTCAACCAATCTGTTTTTACAGTATTGTGGTAGTTTGAAAGCCCTAGACATCTTTGAGCCATATATAGTAAGAGAAAAAGCTTATAAATACATTCGTCATGCATACATTTAAAGTATAGTTTAAAACACGATCAGTAGTGTTTTATCGGGTTTAAAATACTAGGCGATAGCCGAGAAAATCGAAGGAAAAGTTTATGTAAATCAGGACAAAACTTTATCACATATAAAGACACGATACATGATTTTCCTTTGTGTTTTCCTCATGAATTATTAATGAGTTTTTGAAGTTATCTAATTATAGCGTAGCATCTGTCAACTATTAATAGCACGAAATGAGGACAACCAAACCAAATTTGAATAAAAAATGATTGCAAATGAGCTATTTTCTTTTGTTACGCCAGCATGGGTAAATGCGGACAAACATGGATACTGACGTCATCTTGACGGAGTGCTATTGCCCGAGGTGTATAAAACCATGTTTTTTTAACACATCATGGCTCCGAGGTGTGTAGGGATTTCAAACTACTACAATCAATCAATCAATCAATCAACTAGAAATACGTTATACGCAACACCCCTCGCCCGCTTATACTGTTTGAAACTTTTATAGCGTAGTTGCTAATTTACTACTGTAATACAGTACTGTAGTTCTTTTACTTGAATTAGGTATTAGCCCATTTATTTGCAAAACTGAATAAATTTGCAGTGGACAATATTTCTGAGAGCTTTGTGTTGTTTGAATTTAATTCTTCCATAGGACATCAAACTAAATAGCGTAAACTTTTTAAATTTTTGGGTGCAGTACCTGGCACCTGCACTGAACAGAATAGTGGGGAAGTTTACTGCTGTTTCTACCATAAATCACTAAGAAAGAAATTACAGCACTTGTCTCACACGAGAGCAAAACTCGAGCCCCAGGACTGACATGTGTACCCCTCCCATAAATTTCCATGAGATGTATGAATATTGATCCCTTAACTCTTTCCCGACCGGCGCAGTTAAAACGGGTCATTGAAGACCCGCAAAGTCGTCAATCGAAAAACACGGCACACGGTAACGCAAGATTAAAAATTGAAATTCGACAAGCGCCCGGAGCATGAAATCCACGCACACGCCAAGTTTGATTTGATTTCATAAACAACTCTGCGATTGGTGGCATTTTGAGTTTTCAAGATGCTACGTGGGCGTGCAAGATGGCCTTTTCTAGAAAAATGTAAATTTTTCAACCTGATTTATGATAATTAATGCTAATTTATATTAACATAATGTGTTTTGTTCGGGAAATTTAAAAGCACAAGTAAAAGCCGGTTTATTGGGCTTCCAGAAAATGTATAGCTTTCGCAACAGTTATGGTTATTTCAAGAGATATCAATAGAACAACGTGGTCGTTCAATTTTTGATGTTTTTCAGCCGTCGGGAAAGAATGAATTGCAAGTATATATTTTTAGACACCTCATACCTTTATAATGTTATTGTATAGTAGTAACAGTACAGCATAATATAAAATTACTGGATGAGGTTGAGCATCATGATATCAAGAATTATCCAGACCGAGGTCAATGTTACCTGCCAAAGCAGATAACTTTGATCGAGGTCTGGATAACTCTTAAATATCATGCATAAGCCGAATCCATTAATTGTTTTATTGTACATTGTTCAAGATAGTCTTACTATAAAAATATACAAACAAATCTACTACAGGCGTTTTTTAATTTGTAATTTTTGCACGTTTGGTCCTAGTGACGTCATCAGTGTTAAATAATTTTTGTTTTGGACACCTCCGTGCAATAATTCACAGTATTCAACAGAAATGAGGTCGCACCTGCCAGAGATTAAGAATTCACTGGAATTGACCAATAGGAAACGAGAATGAATGTTGAATGTATAATAAATGCTTTTTAGCCAGTGGAATTGGGGAAAGTGTTGAGATGAACGGGTACTTATGCAATACGCATAATGGTTGCAACATTTCATTGGTCTGCAGAATACACCAATCACAAGTGATTGACGTGGCGGGGCCTCTTGCAAGTCCCGGGCATTTTGGCATTTTTAAATTTTTGAGTGCAGCAACAGAATAGTGGGCGGTCTACTGCTGTTTCTACCATCAATCACTAAGAAAGAAATTACTTTTATCACAATATTGATGACTCACGAAATAATCAATGCAGTATTTTGTATATAGACACCAAAGGCTGTTGAAGGAAGAAAGTGCATCTCTATCATACAATGAGTGTCCTTTAAAAAAATCAAATTCGTTCAAATGTCTACGGATGGCATGCATATATAGTGCAAATGTATAGGGGTCCATTCAAATTAGATTTACTAAGACGTACCTATAAGGGATAATACTCCAATTGTTGGTGTGGATAGATTATATAGCGTAAGTTGATAATTCTACCCACACTGGACTACTGTGATGTGGAGCTGGCAGCAATATGGATAACTAAATATTGATGGTCATAATCAGAGGTCTCTAGGCATAATGCATGTCAGGGAAACTGATTGGTTAATAGAAATCCCAAGTTTTGTACCTCTTGTATTAGAAGCAAATTACATTGTGTAATGCTAGTTAGGAAATTCCATGGCATTTTAACATCATATCTACCAGTAAAGAGCTATTTTCCATGTTTCAATTTAAATCTGTTCATACATGTTATAGCACCATTATCTATTGCCTTAATTGACAATATGTGAAGGATATACAACTTTTGAGTTAAAATTAGTTTTTGTAACATTGTACTGTACATTTGTAACAACTGTAATTTGTTAGAAAACAAGACCCCATATATTGATACCAGTGTTAGCATTGAAGGGGCTATCCTGTATAAATATTATTGTATTATTATTATTATTATTATTAATACTACTAATAATAATCTTTTTCAGACTCCAGAATTTATCGTCCCAGAAAGATTTTTGATGATTCCTGTAGCGCTGTTTAAATTCATTTGCGGTCATTCCAATGTATTCTTTAGATTGTGCGTTGTCGGTGGTTGTTACTACGGATTTATAGATTACGTTCGTTGTTAAACACTTTCCTGGAAGTGGGCATTCGTTTTCATTCATCAAAAATCTTTCCGGGACGATAAATACGAAAACGAAACTGAACTTTCAAAATACGTCTGGAGCCTGTAAAATAACAAACGCAATTTCTATTTGTGCTGGTCAATATTGGGTCATGCTGCAGCGTACCAAAGTGGGGAAATACAATGCAACCTTTGTCTCGAAGAAAAGCTTCACTTAGTAAAGGCTGACAAAGAAATTCTTTTAAACAAAAGAGCCGAGATAGTGTCGAAATGCCGCCACGAAAATAAATTTTATGCGAACGGCCAAAACCGCGGGAAGAAGAAAGGGCACGTCATCAACATTCTCATCAATGACGTTGATACTGTATAAAAGAATATTCGAATCGTGATCTAATTAGTTGCCTAATGATCGTGTAAAGCATGAAACTCCGAGAAGCGACAATAAAGTTTTTAAGTTTACTATATACCTGCTCTACCGTTTACGTTTATTGAGCGCTCTTTTATCCTTAGGCAACATTTTATCCGAAAATTTGTAATATATATATATATATATACGTGTAGGTTTTGGTCTACGAAATGCAAAGAGTGCTCAACAACATATAGTTAGAGCAAATAATAGATTTTCGCTTACCTCAAAACTGGTTTGCTACAACTTGTTTCATCTGTAAAAGAATCTTCAGGCAGACTGCCTGAAGATTCTTTTACAGATGAAACAAGTTGTAGCAGACCAGTTTTGAGGTAAGCGAAAATATATATATATATATATATATATATATATATTTTTTTTTCGCAACTGGTCCCGGTTAGGTCTTAAAATGTATATATTTCCACACTCGAAATTTTCCTTCACCATAAATCCTTTCAACATGTAGTTTGATCGAGTGAAATGCCCAATATTACCTATAATATACCAGAATCTTATCCTGGCATTACCACCGTTATATATACAGGACTCGTGACTAGGCTCTCGGCAACGGCTTCCGTAGCTCAGTGGTCAGAGCATCGCAGGGTCGCGGGTTCAATTCCTGACCGGAAGGCCGCTAAGTTGCATTTTTCGCAACTGGTCCAGGTTAGGTCTTAAAATGTATATATTTCCACACTCGAAATTTTCCTTCACCATAAATCCTTAGTACCTATATATATATATATTATTACAACTCTACTCACATGATTTTGAAGGTATTATTTATTATTAAGATTATTATTATTATCTATTTTCCAGTTATTATCTATTTTTATCTATTATTACAACTATACTCACATGATTTTGAAGGTATTACTTATTACTAAGATTATTATTATTATCTATTTTCCAGTTATTATCTATTTTTATCTATTATTACAACTCTACTCACAAGATTTTGAAGGTATTACTTATTATTAAGAGTATTATTATTATTATTTATTTTCCAGTTTTTATCTAATTATCTATTATTTATTGTTATATTTATTATTTATTATCAATTATTATCTATTATTATTTATCTATTTTATTTTATCAATTAACTCCGCCAGGAGGTTATGTTTTCACCTCGGTTTGTTTGTGTTTGTTTGTGTGTGCGTGTTTGTGTGTTTGTCTGTCAGCAGGATAACTTAAAAACTATTAAACAGTTTAATACGAAAATTTGTGGAGCTAATGGCCGTGAGAAATTTACAAAAGTTTGTCTTGCTTTCACTGAATGTTTAATTCCCTCGCCGGCCGAAGGCCGAAGGCCTGAGGGCGAGGGTGCTAATATCGACCGGCGTTTAGTCCCTTATCACGCGAGATCCAAGCCGTTCCTAGATCTAAGATCAGTTTATAGGTATATATATATATATATATATATATATATATATATATATATATATATATATATATATATATATATATATATATATATATATATATATATATATATATATATATATATATATATATATATATATATATATATATATATATATATATATATATAAATATATATATATATATATATATATATATATATATATATGATCAAACCGTCCTCATGCGCGGCATCGGAAAATGTGGCACTGGTAACTAGATACTCAGATTAAATTGAACCGCCACAAGAGACATAGTTTTTTGAGGAAATAGAAATCCGACTTGACTCGCTAATTCCAAATCTGTTTTCAGAATTGAAAACGGTTATATATTGAGCCGACCAAGCCCGGACTAATTTCTAAGTACATAAACCATTTTTACGAAGGGTATTCACGTTCTCGTAATATAGTAGACACATATGTTATGTATTTTGACTCGCTAATTCCAAATCTGTTTTCAGAATTGAAAACGGTTATATATTGATCGAGATATTCAACATAATATTCGACGAAGTGACCGGCTAATCATAGCGTCGACAAAGCCGACTAACTTTCTAAGTACATAAACCATTTTTACGAAGGGTATTCACGTTCTCGTAATATAGTAGACACATATGTGATGTATTTTGACTCGCTAATTCCAAATCTGTTTTCAGAATTGAAAACGGTTAAAATATTGATCGAGATAACGTTCAAAATAATATACGATGAAGTGACCAGTTTTATAATCGACTAATTTCTAAGTACATAAACCGTTTTTACGAAGGGTACTCACGTTCTCGTAATATAGTAAACGCGTATGTTATGTATGTTGACTCGCTAATTCCAAATCTGTTTTCAGAGTTTAAATCGGTTAAATATTGGCCGAGATAACGTTCAAACATTTGGAAATTGTGAATTTTTGCAAAACAGAAATACACGGCCACGGCGTGCGAGGTCTGGGCACCATGGATGGAGAAATTCCCGTAGGGGGGGGGGGGGGGGGGTAGAAAAGGCGGGCGAGGGGATTATTGCGAATTCCGTATTTCTAGTTTGTGAATGAATACTTGACTTTCGCTGGCGGAGGTATGTTGCAATTGGGACGAAAGTTCTGTTCCTTACTCCTGTCACACTTATATTATTATTTCTATTATTCTTATTTATTATTCCCACTTTACTGTAACTTGTTAGTCCTTCTTGTAATATGACAAATTTATTAAACTAAACTAAACTAAAGTTCCTTCTTGTTACTCGGGCCTCCCCCCCTGGGGGAGAGCACGAGTCTTAAAAAGGGCTCTGTAATTTATTATCATTTAATGGCAATTGTTGCATCATTGTTGACTAAATTTGTAGACTAGTGAGCGAGACTATGAATGTGGGATTACTACACATGCGCAGTGAAGTGATCCCAAACAATTATTGCATCATCCCGATCAACCTCGTACCCAGGCTTTTGACCTGCGAAACTGCGCGCATATATACATTCATTGTGATTTACTCATTTTATCACCTTTCTTCGAGTGCTCACTGAAAATCTTTGATGTGGCTGGCAAGTATCTTGATATTATATACGCTCACAATCCCGATCGCTTTCGAAACGGGTTGGTCTGCGATTTCGAGAACAGTGTACTCGATCAAATTATCTGTTTCCATACGCTTTTTGTCTACTAAATGTTTAAGAATTTAATATGAGACTCAACATATGAAATTGCTGTATGGAAATATGTTAAAGTGCCGTCAAGTCCGTTCTGCGCATGTCCACGTTTCTGTTTACATCGTTTGTTTACATTGCATTATATAAACATTGAACATGAAGTATTGCGAATTTTTTTCACACGCTTGAGCTTTTCCGCCTAAAAAGCGTGTTATAAGAAGCTGTTCTGTTTCTAAATGTTGTTAATATATCAAACTACCACTCGCGCCTTCGCCACCTTTGACAAATACTCGCTTTCGAGCTGTCGCAAATCTATTCCGTTAACGTTTGTTTACATGTGGGGTCCTCAACGTTTGAAATATCACACATGCGCAGAACGGACTTGACGGCAACTTTAACTGTTTTGAGGTAACTGTAATATTTGTATAAGCTTTGTTGCCTGTATTGTTTATTGTTATGTTATACAAAATAAAGTCGATGCTACAGTTTATTGTTTCATACATGTATATAGTATATACCAATTAATACTATTAAGTTGCAATGTTGCCATTGAATAACCCTGTTTCACTTGATATTTTACCTGTTTCACGTGATATTTTACCTGTAAGCTTAAATTAGGCTCCAACATGTTCTGGGCAATCAGTAAGTTTGTATCGATTGTTCATATTATTATACATGAATGCTTACAAATGAACACACAGTACTCATACCAACTATCAAGATCAAGGAGTAAAAGGGTTTGTTATTGTGTGCTGGTTTACCAGTGACGGGTCTGTTCAGCCATGTACTTTCCATTGTCCCTCAACCCCACAAATACACTAGCAAAACAGTAATTGTCCTGATATTTAACATGAGGCAGGCTAGCACAGTTGCCAGACTGACTCACAAGCACACCATTTGCAAACTGTTACTAGGTCTGTACAGCCAGATACGTACGTTTCGAACTGAATTTTGGCCTTGACTACACGCATGGAAAGCTAGTCACTAGTATGTATAACTACTAGAAATACGAATTCGCAATAATCCCCTCGCCCGCCTTTTCTACCCCCCCCCCCCCCCCCCCCCCCTACGGGAATTTCTCCATCCATGGTGCCCAGACCTCGCACGCCGTGGCCGTGTATTATTTCTGTTTTGCAAAAATTCACAATTTCCAAAAGCCCGTTTCGTCGAAGAAATGTTTGAACGTTATCTCGGCCAATATTTAACCGATTTAAACTCGGAAAACACATTTGGAATTAGCGAGTAAACATACATAACATACGCGTTTACTATATTACGAGAACGTGAGTACCCTTCGTAAAAACGGTTTATGTACTTAGAAATTAGTCGATTATAAACTGGTCACTTCATCGTATATTATTTTGAACGTTATCTCGATCAATATTTAACCGTTTTCAATTCTGAAAACAGATTTGGAATTAGCGAGTCAAAATACATCACATATGTGTCTACTATATTACGAGAACGTGAATACCCTTCGTAAAAATGGTTTATGTACTTAGAAAGTTAGTCGGCTTTGTCGGCTAAATAATGATTAGCCGGTCACTTCGTCGAATATTATGTTGAATATCTCGATCAATATATAACCGTTTTCAATTCTGAAAACAGATTTGGAATTAGCGGGTCAAAATACATCACATATGTGTCTACTATATTACGAGAACGTGAATACCCTTCGTAAAAATGGTTTATGTACTTAGAAAGTTAGTCGGCTTTGTCGGCTAAATAATGATTAGCCGGTCACTTCGTCGAATATTATGTTGAATATCTCGATCAATATATAACCGTTTTCAATTCTGAAAACAGATTTGGAATTAGCGAGTCAAAATACATCACATATGTGTCTACTATATTACGAGAACGTGAATACCCTTCGTAAAAATGGTTTATGTACTTAGAAAGTTAGTCGGCTTTGTCGGCTAAATAATGATTAGCCGGTCACTTCGTCGAATATTACCTATAAAGCCGATCCGAGATCAGGATCCGCTTGGATCTCGCGTGATAAGGGACTAAACGCCGGTCGATATTAGCACCCTCGCCCTCAGGCCTTCGGCCTTCGGCCGGCGCTTCGCGCCGGGCGAGGGGATAATGCCTAACTGGTTAACTGATTTAATGCTTCCTCAAACTGAACATGTTTGCCGGACTGACCAGATGAATTGTTATTACTGAACACAGGCCGGCTCGCTTGCCAGGATGACACTGTTGGCTAGAACTGAATTAGGTCAGCAAACAGGATGGCTCATTTGGCATACTGTGCGAACTCACCTTCATATAATCAAAGCCGTTGGCCAACACTATGTTATGGGTTTGCAATGATGGAAAATTTAACCACCCCTGCACTGACAGCTGTATCAATATCATTACATGTAACATTGTACCTATTGAATTCAAATCGCTGAATTTGCCTGCAATGTCTTTCAACAGTAGCCCGAGTTAACGCCTAGCGGGCGTCTTGTTATCTATGATTTATTGTTATTTTTATTATTTATTATTCATTATCAATTCTTTATTGATCTATTTGTATCTATTATTATCTATTTTCAAGTAAACGACCAGCATGAGCAAATGGAATAATAACTACACTTTCAAAAACTCATTAATAATTCATGATGAAAATACAAAGGAAATCAGCGGCATGAAGGAGGTTTTATATGTGATTTTTTTTTTTAGATAGATGTTTTAGGAGATTTTATATTTCAGAACTATTTAGTATCCAGGAACTTTTAGAAAAATATGATAAAAGACTTTTTCTGAAAATTAAAGCTAATAGTTGTCACCCACTGTACCCACTTCTGCCCAAGGTGAAAGAATCGTCACTACGACTAAGACGTAGAACCAGCCAGCTGCCCAAGATAAATACTGAGCGATTTAAAAATAGCTTTGTAAATAGACTTTATTTTAGATATAATTTGATAGTTTAGCTTTTATTAGTAGATTCTAATATCATATATTGTAACTTTTGATATGTATTTTTATCAAATGAATAAAGACCAATTATTATTATTATTATTATTATTATAAAGATTCGTTCTGATCCTTCGATTTTCTCGGCGAAAATGGCTTAAATCACTGAAATAGTTGGTAAACATGGTTATTTAGATGCAGTAGTTTTTAAAGCCGTTCAAAATACTCACAGCAGTGTTTTATCAGGTCTAAAACGATCGGTGATCGCATTTAAACTCGATAAAACACTGCTTCTTCTGTTTTAAACTATACATAAAAGCTTCAAAAGATAAGAAGGCGAGGGGATGTTGCGTACATGTATTTCTAGAGTAAAAAATTAATATATGAATATAAAGGCATGATGTAGTTAAACGGATTTCAAATAACATTTCAATACATTTTAATTACTCCTGATTTGCTAATGAATCAGAATTAAACATATTTGGTATTCAGGATAATATAGCACATGTGGTATTTATACTAAATGTGCTATTTTGTTTTTTTGTATATCGTATGCACAGACAAAGCAAACATACAAAATCGCCAGAAATGAAACATAATCGCGAGAAGCATTGAAATGTGGCGAGAAGCATGCCGAAGAATATACTTAAAAGAAAGAATAAATAAAAATGTTACCTTTTCTATTTCAATTTTCGTTGGGACACAATATGCTCCAGATGGGCAAGGGATGATACACAGTAGGTTTATTGGACAATAAAAACCTTTAACACAGTAAAGCGAGGAATGAATGAATGAATATATGAATGAAAGAAGAAAGGATCGATGGATGGATGGAAGGAAGGGAGGAAGGAAGGGAGGAAGGAAGGGAGGAACGAAGGAAAGGAGAAATGTAGGGAGGAAGAAGGGAGGAATAGGGGAAAGGAAGAAGGAAGGGAGGAAGGAAGGGAGGAAGGAAGTGAAGAAGGGAGGAAGGAAGGAGAGAAGAGGAAGGGAAGAAAGGAGGAAGGGAGAAAGGGAGGAAAGGAGGAAGGGAGGGAGGAATGGAATAAGGGAGGAAGGAAAGAAGGCAGGAAGGGAGGAAGGCAAGAATGGAGGAAGGAAGAGGAAGGAAGGAGGGAAGAGTGGAGGAAGGAATGGAGGAATGGAGGAAGGAAGGGAGGGAGGAAGGGAGGAAGGGAAGAAGGCAGGAAGAGAGGAAGGAAGGAAGGGAGGAAAGGAAGGAAGGAAGGAAGGAAGGGAAGAAGGAAGGAAGGGAAGAATTGAGGAAGGGGGATGAGGGGAGGAAGGGAAGAAGGGAGGGAGGAAGGGAAGAATGGAGGAAGGAAGGAAAAAGGAAGGAGGGATTGAGGAAGGAAGGGAAGAATGGAGGGAGGAAGGGAGGAAGGGAGGAAGGAAGGGAGGGAGGAAGGAAGGGAGGAAAGGAGGAAGGAAGGGAGGAAAGGAGGAAGGAAGGAAGGGAGGAAGGGAAGAATGGTGGAAGGAAGGGAGGAAAAGAGGAAGGGAAGTAGGAAGGGAGGGAGGAAGGGAGGAAGGGAGGAAGGGAGGAGGGGAGGAAGGAAGGAAAAAGGAAGGAAGGTAGGAATGTAGGAAAGGAGGAAGGGAAGAAGGAAGGGAAGAACGAGGGAGGAGGGGAGGAAAGGAGGAAGGGAAGTAGGAAGGAAGGAAGAAGGAAGGAGAGAGGAGGAAGGGAAGAAAGGAGGAAGGAAGGAATGGAAGAAAGGAGGAAGGGAGGAATGGAATAAGGGAGGAAGGAAAGAAGGCAGGAAGGAAGGGAGGAAGGAAGGAAGGAAGGGAGGAATGTAGGAAAGGAGGAAGGGACGAAGGGAGGAATGAAGGGATGGGTGAAGGAAGGGAGGAACGGAGGAACGAAGGAAGGGATGAAGGGAGGAAGAAAGGAAGGCAGGAAGGAAAGAGATGAAAGGAATGAATTTATCTGACCTGCTGGACAGGCTTCAGCTTTTGTTTTTGAATCGAGGTAAAAACCGCCTGTGCAAGCTTGAGTTGTCCACTTGTGTGCACACGCTTTCCTTGGATCTAGACTTTGTTGTTGCTGAGCGTTGTTATACGAAGAACTAGAATTGCTTCTTGTTCGCTGTGCGGTGCTGGTGCTATTACTGCATGATATAACCGTTTCATTATCGCCAGCAAAAGGACAACATGAATGTATATAGTTCCTTGGACAGCATCCAGCTGGAGGAGCTCTTATTTCTTCTACAAACATAAACCTTTATTACTAAAAACTTTACTTGATCAACACAGCATTAAGGTGGTCTTGGACAAAATATTTCCAAAAAATTAAATTTTCAAAACTACCACATTATACATTATTATTCATTGCTTTTTTCGTTTCCTGATGTTAAATTAAATATTGCAAAGAGTGGTTTTCAGATAATGAGGCGACACAACGGAAAACAATGAAAACAATAGAACGGAATACAATATAATACAATAGACAATACAAAGTTATTTCAAAACTTTAAACTCGAATTTATCAAACCATTATTTTACTGGACATGGGACGGTATACTACGTTCAATATTAGTCGTATAGACATCAAATTTCCAGAATTTAATCTTTGTAAATAGATTTCAAACTGAAACTTAATACATTTAAATTATACATTTAACTTATACATTTAAAAAAATTTAATACATGGTAAATATATGTTTTAGAAAATTCCTTTTCTCGACTATGTTTAGCATTGTTACAAAACAAATTAAATTTATGAGATAAATATATATATATATATATATATATATATATATATATATATATATAATATATATATATATATATATATATATATATATATATATATATATATATATATATATATAAATTTATACTTTTTTGAGGTTTACATGTTTTTGAGGTTTACATATCTATAGGCTTTACATTAAACCTAATTTTATATATTTTCTAGTCTTTACTTCTCTTGCTATTCTGCCCCGAACAAGTGCCCTTTATTTTTCTGTTGGGAGTCGTTTATATAATTATGAAATTATAATTAATAATTATAAAAGTATGAAATTGACTCATTTAGTATCAGCAGATGATATCCTATCATTTCCATCCAAAATAAGTGTGAAAATACAAACATTAAATAATCTTAATATTTTTGTCTAAGATAAACCTTAATCTGTTTCGTAATTGTTTCGTAATCGGAGTTGGATCATGTCGGGCAAAATCAGTAATTAGGTCGTACTGACTCGGAAACACTGAGAAGGGAAGCAACGCAGAGTCATTGGCGTATGGACAGGAGCAGCAGGTTTCTCCAAAGTAAACTCTTTATACACTATGGACAGGAAGAAGAAGGTTCCTCTTTGGTAAACGCTAAGATAGGCTAAAAATGGTTAATAGCTTTTGCTGGCGATCATCAGAATAATGTTATTAGTTGTAATATACCCAAATATTTGGATATACTTCATGCTTATAACAATACATACATGTATAGTCTCCCACCATATTTTACGCTTAGCATTAGGGTTAGGGTTAGGATTAGGGTTAGGATCAGGGTTAGGATTATGATTACGGTAGGGTTAGGGTTATAAAAAAACAGATGTAAACCATGTCTAGTGTTACCATGAAGTATATACCCAAATATTATCTTGTAATATACCCAAATCTTCACTAGGCTCTCGGCAATGGCCTCCGTACTGTAGCTCAGTGGTCAGAGCACTGCACTTGCAGAGCATGGTCGCGAATTCCAACCAGAAAGCCCTGATCGATATTGCATTTTTTACAACTGGTCCCGGTTTAGTCTTAAAATGTGTATATTTCAACAATCGAAATTTTCCTTCCCATAAATCCTTAGAACATCTAAATTAAGGTGGGTTAAAATTAGATGCATAACATTTCCTTTATGACGGCATTTGGCAACAATTCAGATCTGGCAAAATATATTATCAACTGCTGACAATTTAATCGCAAAGGCAATTTTTAAAGTGGATTTTGATCAATCTAGTTGTCAATATAACCTGTAATGTTTATTTGCGAGTTTGACAGTCTTTAGAAGATTCCTCCGTTTCTGATACACTATCCGAAGAACTTGGTGTTGAATTTCACGAGCTTTGTGGTAGACTCAGTTGTTTGATTAACGGTAACTCCGAATAACGTAAACATATTTATTGAGAATTCAACGTTTCGACTAGCTTGAAGTCATCATAAGGAATGCTAACGAATTGACGTTTACAGCAGTATATATATAAGCAGAAAAACAGTTAGATAATAACTATTAAAAGAAAATAATGAATTCTCTCGAGGCTTTAGTTCCGTGGTTTAAATCTGGATTTTGTCGGCGAATTGCGAGGGATTCTTTAAACAGTAACATATGGTTAAAGATTTCGGAAGTCGTGTCGTCAAGATATCGTTTATAAAATTTGATGATGTCGGAATTGATTAATTGTTCTACAATTTCTTCTTCAAATGTCGTCATTCATGATAATGTTCGCAAGGGTAGGTACAAGTGGCGATCCCATAGCGACTCCGTCTATTTGTTAATAAAGTTCGTTATTAATAGAAAAAGGTGTTTTGGTGCACGAGTCTAGTAAGAGTTTTGTTAGTGTTGTATATCCGGTCAGGGATTATGTTAACATTTTTCTTGAGTGGAATATTGAATATTGGTAAAAAGAGATTTGACATCGAAGGAAACAAACTGTTAACATAATCCTAGACCGGATCATACAACCAGAATCGCTTATCCATCTCCTTAAAGAAGAGAACACTTACAAAACTCTTACTAGACTCGTGCACCAAAACACCTTTTTCTATTAATAACAAACTTTATCAACAAATAGACGGAGTCGCTATGGGGCTCGCCACTTGGACCTACCCTTAAGAACATTATCATGACGGCATTTGAAGAAATTGTAGAACAATTAATCAATTCCGACATCATCAAATTTTATAAACGATATCTTGACGACACGCTTCTGACATCCCAAATATTTTAGCGAAATTTAATTCCTATCACCCTCAAATCCAGTTTACCCTCGATGAATTCTCCGATAACGATGTTCATTTTCTTAATATTAAAATTAATTCGTGCGGCACAACTATTTTCCGCAAAACCAACACATACCGGTCAATATTCTCACATCTCCAGTTTCAGTCCCTGGTCACGAAAGACGGCATGGATAAGAGCGCTCATATCTCATGCGCATAAAATATCTATTAGAAGATTTTTTCAAAAGTACTGTCTGTTGCATTGTCCTTACTATTCTTCTCACTTTTCCTTCTCCCTCAATTACTTTTGCCACCACTTCGCCTATCTTCCCTCCATACCACCACCCAGACATCCGATGATAACTGGTACCACGTACTTCCATATCTTGGTCTCTTCTCCCTAGTCTCAAACGCAAGTTGTTGTTCGTGTTACCTTCTCGATGTTCATTTCTCTTATTATTATTATATGTATTGCCATAATAATATGGAAACAAATCAAGTTTTAGAACATATTTACAAAACGTTTCGTTGTGAATTTCCAGCATCTTCAGAGTAACAATTAAAGGTGTGAAAACTATCTATATATAAGTAATATTTGGCATTTCGCTCGATCAAACTACATGTTGAAAGGATTTATGGTGAAGGAAAATTTCGAGTGTTGGAATACATACATTTTAAGACCAAACCAGGACCAGTTGCGAAAAATGCAACTTCAAGGCCTTCCGGCTGGAATTGAACCCACGACCCTGCGATGCTCTGAAAGTGAGCTACGGAAGCCGTTGCCGAGAGCCTAGCCAATGGTGGTAATGCCAGGATAAGATTCTGGATATATTATAGGTAATATTTGGCATTTCACTCGATCAAACTACATGTTGAAAGGATTGATGGAGAAGGAAAATTTCGAGTGTTGGAATACATACATTTTAAGACCAAACCAGGACCAGTTGCCAAAAATGCAACTTCAAGGCTCTGACCACTGAGCTACGGAAGCCGTTGCCGAGAGCCTAAGTCTGTATTTACATATGAGAACATGAAGGGCTCCGCTCGAAACGTCAGTATTTCGTTACTAAAAATCACGGCAGTTCACCACCTTTTCACTTTGCTATATGTCATGTCATGTATATAGTAGTTTATTGTCCGGAGTGAAGAGAAGTTTCTATATTTGGCGGGAGTGATTTGCAGAATGCTGAATGCAGAATGCAGATTGCAGAATGCGCGACTACAGCATATTAGGAGCAGTCGTTCCGCACGTTGTAAATTAATTATTGGATTGTAAGCAACCATAACCCCCCGCCTAAACGAGTTTTCTAAGCAACTCTGCATTCTTCATTCTGAAAATTACCCCGACCGTCTTTTATAATCTCAATTTAACAGCATAGCATGTTGAACAGACGAATGGACAGACGATAGCTGATTGCAAACAAGTATAAAGAGTCAAGGACCTACAATTTAGTTGCTATTTAAACATTTGAAACATATATAAGACTAATTGTTATAGAATTCACGAGATGATTAGATTCCCATGAATGAATATGTGACGAGAATTGGCCATTGGGAGTGAAGACTGAAGCTGTCTGACCGTAAACATTATCAAGTGACCTGCAATTTAGTTGATATTAAAACAATTAAAACTAAGACTTACTATGACAGAGCTGCGACTCGTTTTCCACAGAGAGAAATTGCGACAACAATAAAAGCACAAAGAAAGCGACATTTATTCGTTGTGACGCCATGTTATTGAAAATACGTTGAGCACGTTGCTATTATATGGAAGCAGAGAATAGCATGAACTCCTTCGTTTACTTAAATGATGGTATGCTGAAAATGTTTAATCAACCAGTTGTGACAGCTAGACTGATATGTACACGAAAAGAGGATCGAATATCAGAATTGGTGTCAGATACCTACGCGCCCCCAATCCCCCTTCGCGCCGCTACGCAGGCTATCAGATACCCGGTATAAAAATAATTCCCCGTAATGAAGACTTTTGCCGCTCGAATCATCGCATGAACTTGGAGTAGATCAGCATGAGATGATCAGATCCCATCGAAATTCCATTCAAAGTCAAGAGACTATTATTATTGGCAGTGTTCACCTTCTGAATGCTCATTTAATATGAAAGTATAAGTTGGGTGCAAACGTAGCCAACTGTAGCATTAAATATTAAATTACAAGCTCTACAGATTAAAATATTATACTATGTATATAGGAATTACTATCGTAAGGAAGTTCAGGTTACATAGGAACTTTACTTTGGAAGCAGGGCCGCATTAACAGATTATGGGGCCGGGGCATAGAAATTTGATGGGGCCCCTATAT